>MJUT01038264.1:1710755-1721009 GCA_002080005.1 Gigantidas platifrons | reverse complement strand
GCTATGGTATCTACATGTTGTGTGGTAATGTTGTCAGCATGTTGTACGATAGTGTTGTCTACACGTTTTATGCTATGGTATCTACATGTTGTGTGGTAATGTTGTCAGTATGTTGTACGATAGTGTTGTCTACACGCTTTATGCTATGGTATCTACATGTTGTGTGGTAATGTTGTCAGCATGTTGTACGATAGTGTTGTCTACACGTTTTATGCTATGGTATCTACATGTTGTGTGGTAATGTTTTCCACATGATGTATGTCAGTAAAAGCGTAGATATGAAACTTAGTGCACTTGACCTGTTTCTGCAATAACATTCATCAGGTACGTTCAATGTTGTTTACATACATTACGGTAATTTCGTCAGCACATTGTACCGTGATACAGTCGACTTAATGAATTGCCAATGAAGCCACATATAAAACTGCTTTGAGCAAGGACACTTTGAAGTATTAATGTTATAATTGAATCTGTACAAACATAATATTTCTCCAGAGGTTTTCAATAACTTTATTGGAGAGGACAAGTGGGCATATTAACAAGTTCGCTAATTGAAGCTAAATGGAAGCTTCTTTGCAGTAAACACTGGATGTTAGCAAAGTGTTGGTAGAATCGAAAGGAGAAAATTAAATTATCATAATATTAATGCTAAAATATTGATATATATTAAGATAATTAAATTATCATACTATCAACATAAAAACATGATATATAGTAAGATAAAGACATATGTCATCGTTATTTTTATTATCATTTATTATCACAGTGAAATGTAATTTTCCAAAGCAGACACGAAGTAAAATTGTTCAAACGTCTTTCCGGAAATGTAACCAAAAAATAGCACACAATTCATAGACGAAGGGAATTTAGGCGAAAAGCTACCTAAGCGTGACAAATCGCTTGAAAAATATCTTCATATCTTTCCTCGAAATGTTTTAAGAATGAACACGTTCACTGGCTCAAATGTAACAGATGCGAATTGTTGGGCCAATCACTAATGTTGTCACTTTTTATGTGATTGGACTATTATGTCCTGATCTTTGATTCTGGTCTTCTATTCTGTTATAAAACTATTTTTTTTCTAGTGAGAGGACAATATACACATTTTTGCTTAAATAAATCGCGTGATACATGCAAAAAATATTGTGTCTTCTGAATTGAATGAATATACGATACTTTCAATTTTCTTGAAATACACAAATTCAAATTAATTTATTTTTTTCATCGTTAAGTTGTCAGATCATATATGCATAGCATGACAGCATAACTTTTGATTGGAAATCATATTATACTCTGATATGTCAGTCATTTTTTATGTAAGATTGTTCTTTTTCTAAGTTATGATTATTGCTGTATGCGACGGCCGACTGTGCAGCTTTTTTTTATAAAATGTCTTAGTGACCACTTACCTATAAAACTAAATAAGTGAGCTAGAAATTAAAGTCTTAAGATTGTTTTAATGATTTGATCAAGTCAGATTTGAACTTGTATTTCAGTTGATAAGATATTATAGAGCCTGTATCTATTAACACGAACTACACTTATCTGGCTGTTTCCACTATCTACCTACCCTTCCGGCAGCACCTGAATTCACCTTTGATCTTTAATGTCGGTAATCTTTGGTTTTCTGTGTAGTGCTTTGTGAACAAGTGCCCCCTTTCTTATGGCAATTGTATTGTCTGTCTTTAGAGTTTCTTATTACCGCTTTGTATCTTCAAACATTTCTTGTGAAAAACAGAAACTCAAGTTATCGCGTCACAAAGCACAAAATTGCCCTCATCAATTTGTTGATCTATATCTCAGCTGATTACAGACACATGTTTAATGTAGAATACCATATGGGTGGAATATGTGGCATTGGAGATGATAATGATTCTAGATCACAGGTCCTAACTGTCGTAACACGTTTTGAATATTATTTGTAGACTCGTACTCAACAATCGATCCCCACAACACTGCAATGAGGAATTTGCATGGAATAATATTGCCCCTAAATCCAACGTTCCGGTTAGACGTTTTTGGGGTGAACGGTTATAGTGTTTAACGTCACTTCAAGTGTTTTGTTTGTTCTGAGTTTCATGTTTATAGAATCAAAGGCAAATGTTTGAAGTGTAATTCACTTTATACCCTTTTTTAAACGCCAACCTTGTATGACATACCATTGGAAATGAATAACATGCTATACACGGATGGCACTAGTGGAACAGGGACTGCTTACCATTCCGGAGCAGGGCCAGGGTCAGGGGCGGATCCACGATTTCAAGTTAGGGAGCGCATTTAAAAAAAATCGCGCCGAGCGGAGGGAAGCGCGAATATATTTTGAGTATTTCGTGTGAAAAATCGATTTTACGCAAAAAATCATATTTTTTCCAATTTTAGGGGGACGCGCGCCGCGTGCGCACCCCNCCCCCCCCCCCCTTGCATCCGCCCCATACAAGCCTATCACCAATACGGGATGGGTTCGCGCCTGGCTTTGTAAATTACAAACAAGGTGCACTCGATTCTCTTCGGGTACTCCGGTTTCTTCCACTACTAAAACTGGTCCCCATGATATATAGCTGAAATATTTCTGAAAGTGGCGTTAAACAAAGAAATCAATCAACTCAATCAACCAAACCGGAGCACATGAGTACCTTTCCGGATTAAGTACAGTTCGTGTTACTCAATCTTTAGTTGTTTGTTAAGTATTTTACCTATTTTCATTTGCCATTGTTTTGTCTGTTTTACCTCGGTTTACAGTTTCTGATTACTCCTCTGACCAATGACCAATGATCAACTTCCGATGACCAAGTTGTATAGGTTGTTATGCATTTACATGTCTCAAGCGAGGATATGTATGTTTTCATGTTAGTTTACATGGTGGAATTGTCGATTTTTGTGTCACAGTAAAGAATATAACGTTAAAACATTTTCTTCAACAAATGTTTTATACAGCAAAATAAAAAATATGCATTTTTTGGTTGAAATGCATATACTAATTGTGTTAATCTAACTACCAGTCAGGTATAAGAAATTTGTCAGTGGTGAGATCGATTCTATCCCTGTTACAAGAAGAATGAGAAAAAAAATCGGTTAATGCGATAAGAATGTTTACATGAATCTAGTAAACAACTAAACAATGGGCTGTGTATAATCGTATTATATGAATAAGTAAAGAAAAGTATTAGTATACAACGTAACATATTGTTTATTTCAGGAGTAAAGAAACGTTTTAGTATACAACGTAACATATTGTTTTGGTTGAATGCATATACTAATTGTGTTAATCTAACTACCAGTCAGGTATAAGAGATTTTTCAGTGGCAAAATTATCCGTCCCTACCCATCACATTTCCTTTTTTCGAGTCCCGTGGCGTTAAAATTATTCACGCCCTGAATATAGCGGAAAAATTGCGTCGTTGGACGTTAAACATCAATCAATCAATCAATCAATCAATCAATCAATCAATCAATCAATCAATCAATCAATCCAACGTAGCATATTGTTTATTTCAGGAGTAAAGAAACCTTTTAGTATACAACGTAACATATTGTTTATTTCAGGAGTAAAGTAACGTTTTAGTATACAACATAACATATTGTTTATTTGAGGAAATCATAAGACACAGTTACAATTTTGGTCTCTAAATATACATTTTAAAGTACGTTTCACATAATTCCACATCTCACATATTTTTGTTGTTGTTTTTTTTTCTGCAGTAAAAACAATATAAGTATCCTTAAAAACATTTAAAGCGCATGATGCGTTCTGGAATAACCTTGACCAGGTACGTCCATAGTCAAAAGATTAGAAAGTAAAAAATCAAAATCAAAGATGTTTGGGGCAAGTAAAACAAAGGTCTTAAACATGATAACCACAATCAGCTAAGGTTACTAAGGTTACCTATGCCTGAGAAAGATTGGCCTTAGTTCTAAAATATGCAATATTTAGGAACTGCAAATGCCTAGATAATACGGTTGTTTCGAATCATGTCAATTCCGACCACGTTCCGTCTTTTTTGTGTCTTGATGTCTGAAATGCTCGGCAGACGACTTCCGGTGTTTACGCTATTACTGTGACAACGTCAGCATATCATAGTCGTAGATGCGGCTGAATAAATACTGGTGTTCGGTACCTCACTATCTGTCTGATATCAGAAATATATACATAAAGGCAGATCGTTTTCCTTTCATGATGGTGACAGCAGCAAATAAAGAGAGAAAACAAATGTAATTTTAAAGAAGTAATTTTCTCTGCATTGAAGTCTTTGATACAAATAACATAATTTAATTGGTATCTGTCTTTTACAAAAAAATGTTAAGATTTAAGAGGAGGATCGGACGTTAAAACGGCACATATCGATTGGAGTTTTTGTTGGGTACATTGACATCGGAAGTCCAGTGCTCTACATTCCATCGAAATCACGTGATCTAGCGGACGAAAATAACAAAATTTTGACGGAAAGGAAATGATTCGAAACAACCGTATTCAATCTGAATTGAAAGTTCAATCTGACAATTAGAACCACAGTAAAAGTAATGGTAGACTTTTAAAGAAATTCTAAATATCAGGAGATATCACCCCCTTTTGGAGCACATACAAATTTTGAGTATGATTTTTGTGCTCTTCACTGAAAAAAAATAAGATAACACCATCCAGTATATACACTACATTGTTCAGATTGGATGATTTTCGCGAATGAGGAAGAAGTTCGTGCTCACTTGTTTTATGACATGATCTCATTGCCTGATCATTAGTACATTGATGTTGTTATGGCTGTAGTTCTTTATTATTATTGTATCTTTATGTTTGTTTAATATTTTTTTATTTTCGTTTTTGCTCAGTTTGTTTGTTTGTTTGTTATTGTATCCGGTTTGTCCTTTATACGAATATATTTTTTCTAACTCAGATACTTTATGTTCACTTTAATTTATGTTGTCTTTAAAAAAAGAACAATAATATGTCTAGTGTTAATGATCTGTTACAGATTTAATTTGTTCATGTTGATAGTATCAGCTGAAATCCAGCATGTCTTTCAATACTAAAATTAGCTGTGGTCGTTAGTTTTATGACGTACACTAATGATATCAGACAATGTAACGTTAAAACCTTAATTTACTGTATAAACTAAAAAGCAGGAAGACGTACATGTTACTTAACACATACTGTAGAGGTTTTTTTTCAAAGGTAAGAACAGTATACAACGATTTTTTTTTCACGCTTTCATTGAAGCGGTGTTTTGCTTCCGTGAACAGTGCATAAACGCATTCTGTTTCGAAATGAGATAGAATATAGATGGAAATGGCATTGAATACAAGGCAACATAACTGAAAAATAATCCGAAGAATGAGCAACTCCTACAAAAATAACTAGAATTGGAAAACTTGTTTAACAACATCCGTTTTTAATTATGAAAAGAATGTTTTAACAGTTAACAATTTCACCAAGATCAGCAAAACGAACAACCACAATTATCCTCAAATCATTCACTCTTGGATTAAATTTGGTTGAGGTTATGGTATGGTGTTTAACGCCACTTTCAACAATATTTCAGCTAAACCGTGGCGATCAGTTTTATTGGTGGAGGAAACTGGAGTACTCGGAGAAAACCACCAACATGTCGCAAGTCACTGACAAACTTATGATATAATGCTGTATCGAGTACTTGTGATTCCCCATGTGTTGGATTCGAACGCATAATTTTTAGTGGTGGTATGCACTGATTGCCTAGGTAGTTGTAAATCCAACTACCATATGATCACGACCAAGACGGCCCGTAGATTTAATATTGGTATTTTCTATTTTTATATACAAATGTATTAGTAACAAGAAATGCATAAGGCCAATGACGAAAGAATATAAGTTTTGACCTTACTTGTATTATATATGTATATAAACACATAACTGGAACGCTTAAATTATGAAAAGAAAGTTTAAACAATACTGGTAAACAATTCCACCACTATCAACAAAACTAACAATCACCTCTTATCTAAAGAAAGTTTAAACAGTACTGGTCAACAATTCTACCACTATCAACAAAACTAACAATCACCTCTTATCTAAAGAAAGTTTAAACAGTACTGGTCAACAATTCTACCACTATCAACAAAACTAACAATCACCTCTCACCTTAATTTAACGGACATAAAAACGATCATAACATATGAAGTTGACAATCCAGGTGCTGGATTGGGACCTGCACAACAACGTGCCGGGGTTAAATCGAATAATTGAATCCCCCCTCTGGATAATTGGATCTCCAACGGCAAATCATTTATAAATAAGCGATAAAAATCACGGGTGGCTCAATGAGTTAGGTAGCTGGATTACATAACAACTCATACAAGCCTATCATCAAAAGGCATGGGTTCGTGTCCGGCTTTGTAAATTACTAAAAAGGATGTACTCGACTCACAGCCGTAAGTGATAAAGTTTACCACTTGCTTGTCCGTGGTCGGTGGTTCTCTCCGGGTACTCCGGCTTCTTCCACCACTAAAACTGGTCGCCATGATATAGCTGAAATATTGCTGAAAGTGGCGTTAAACACCAACATTTAAATCAAATGAACAGATTTGCTTTCACTAAACAAAGACGACATACGATCACAAAAATGAATGAAAACATAAATATAGACATAGTTAACTGACTACTAGCTAGGAGATATAATCTGTAGGTTTAAAAACCATTACTCTCAGCACAAAAATAGTAACTGATACTTATAACAGATTTAATATCAATTAGTCATGAACATGGAAAGAAAATTAATGATCTTGCTGGAAGATTAGAATAAATATGTCATCAATTTGTTGCAATCAAATATTGAACATAAAATATTAATATAATATGGAATGAAACATAAATATATTGATTTTTTTAAAATACTAAGACTGGCTTGTTTGGAACAGCGTGTCTGATATATCACGCATACCTTTTTTATATCATATTACTCCAATTAAATTGCTTAAATGTATATATTTAAAGTGTGTTTCTTACTTAACATGTAGTTAGTGACCGTTGTGGTCATATTCGTATTGTAGTTGGATTTACAACTACCTATGGAATCTGTGCATATCAACACTAAAGTTGCCAGTTCGAATCCCGCTCATGTTAAGTTGTACTCGATACTCGATACAACATTATATGATAATGTTTGTCAGTGACTAGCGGCATGTCAGTGGTTTTCTCCGGGTACTCCGGTTTCCTCAACCTATAAAACAGACTTCCACGATATAGCCGAATTATTGTTGAAAGTGGCGTTAAACATAACTTAAAAAAACGCCTTAACATATAGTGTATTAATCATATATGGTCAAAAGCAGTTTATGGCTAGTATTCTACACCTATCTTGTTATTATAGCAGAATGTGACTCAACATATTACAGGCTAATTATTAGGAACATTATACCAACATACATTCTCACTGTCAAAATAAATAGCTTAGCAATCGTTAGACCTAACCTAATTCATAAATCATTGTTGGCGGTTGACATGCATATAATCGCATATATTTACAAGTAATGTTCCTCTGTAATAATGCGCCTGTGTGTGTCAGGTGTCATTAATTTTCATCTTATTGTCAACATTTATCAATCTATTTGGATTATAGTACACTAAATGACTAATCATGTATGAAATTCATAGAATTTTTACATGAGCAATAGTATTGCCATTACAATTGTGTTCGGAATGTTCTGCCATGGTTTGTTAATATATTTATGTGTTCTGCCATGGTTTGTTAATATATGTATGTGTTCTGCCATGGTTTGTTAATATATTTATGTGTTCTGCTATGGTTTGTTAATATATTTATGTGTTCTGCCATGGTTTGTTAATATATTTATGTCGGAATGTTCTGCCATGGTTTGTTAATATATTTATGTCGGAATGTTCTGCCATGGTTTGTTAATATATTTATGTGTTCTGCCATGGTTTATTAATATATTTATGTCGGAATGTTCTGCCATGGTTTGTTAATATATTTATGTGTTCTGCCATGGTTTGTTAATATATTTATGTGTTCTGCCATGGTTTGTTAATATATTTATGTCGGAATGTTCTGCCATGGTTTGTTAATATATTTATGTCGGAATGTTCTGCCATGGTTTGTTAATATATTTTTGTTGGAATGTTCTGCCATGGTTTGTTAATATATTTATGTTCGAAAGTTATAGTTCCTAAATAATATATGATCCCAAAATAAGACGAGAACAAGATCAACAATAAATTGAAATATACAGAAATGGGGGAGGAATGTGACAATCAGGACCATGATTTTTGACTTCCACTGGTAAAATATTGGGCAAGTACGAAAACATAGACGTTTGTGGCGTTTACAATGCAATGTACATACATTTCTCAAATCTATATAAGGTCTACTGAACGTGCAAGGAGTGTAGCATTATCCAATGGTCCACGGTCCGCTTTTGTTTTGTATTATACCATTATGACAACCCCCATCGAGAAGGTACCCAATATCCCCCACTCAGCTGTTGTGCAGCTCCTTGTGAACCGTCACAAGTACCCGGCATATTGAATGAAGCATATAGAATTACATTTCCTTGCGATTGATGTCAATAAGAGGATATTCGTTTTTCATTGATATATGTCATGATGGAGTAAATAATACTTCTTCCGTAGGACGTATTAATATGTCACAATATTGTTTCAGTGCTAGATAAAAAGCAGACAAAAAGGACAAAATGGCAAACAACTTTCTACAAAACATAAAACTAAAGATCGAGTAATACGAACATTTGTCTGATGCATGCTGTAACATGACCTGATCTAATTAGTAGTATAAAATATTCACCCTGAATACAGCTTTAATACTATTTTCATTATTGCATCTCACATAAGAGAGTAAAATAAGTCAAATATCCATGTCAATATTTTGTTCAAATGGCCCGACAGTTCCTGGGAATGAGATGTTGCGTTTTTGGACCATCTACTGTAGACATATCTGCATATTAATCACTTTCAATAACTTTTCAATAATCATGGTCGTTGGATTTACAACTATCTATGCAATGAGCGAATATCATCACTAACGTTGTGAGTTCGAATCCCGCTGAGGTGAGGTGTACTCGATACAACATTATGTGATAAAATTTGTCAGTGATTTGCGACAGGTCTATGGTTTCTCCGGTACTCTGGTTTCCTTCACCAATAAAACTGATCGTCATGACATAATTGAAATATTGTTGAAAGTGGCTTCAAACATCATAAGCCAAACCTTTCAATAATTCGTTATTCTAACAGAAAATCCCCTTTCAACTGTTCCATACGTACTTTTATTGTTCGATAATCCTATGAATTTATATGCTTTAATTGTCTTTCACGACATTTGTATTCATATGTCCTTGTTTGCTTAAACACAAATCCACTTTAGTCGCTTGTTAAAACATTTACCATCTGACTAAAAGCATTGCTTTGTTTGTATTTAATCAACTACAAAGATAATCGTTAAATTGAGGCGATACAGTTAAAGCTTAAAATGGTCTCAATGTCGAACAAATTAAACAGAAAGTAAGAAACATGACCCACAGGAATATATATTACTTAATTCCATTAAAGAAAATAATTATTTTTTCTCATTTTGTTTGTCTTCTTTTTTTAAGCCACAAATGTGTTTGATGTCAGTGTAGACTTAATGAAAAACCTTGATATCTAATTTAGTGCGCACGTCTCATTTCTGGAATAACCTTCATCAAGTACATTCAAAGTCAAAAGATTGCAAAGACAAAAGTAGTATATGGGTACAGCTCAAGTTGCATTTGTGGAGGTGGTGCGAGTTGGTGCTACCGGAAGTCACGTGACCGGAAATCATGTGACCGGAAGTGACGTCAGTCACCTGCCCGGAACCGAAAGTGACGTCAGTCACGTGTCAGTCACCCGGAAGTATGTTCTGCGCATGCGCAACCGGAAGTTGCGCAATATCCGGCGTAGTAGGGCCCGGAAGTGACGCAAGTCACGTGACCGGAAGTGGCCCTGTTCGTAAGTGATCGTGTGCGCATGCGCAACCGGAAGTTGCGCAACCGTTTCCCGCGTTTTTTCTTCTTACTGTAGAAGTAGTATAAAATGTACCATTGCGAAGTACCAGGGCCACCGGAAGTGACCGAAGGTCACCCTCAGGGTGTGCGCATGCGCAACCGGAAGTTGTGCAACCGTTTCCCGCGTTTTTTTTCTTACTGTAGTACAAATACCATGGCTGTTTCCCGCGTTTTTTCTTACTCTAGTAGTAGTACCATGGATACCGAAGGTCACCCAAAGGG
>MJUT01038264.1:1685405-1698116 GCA_002080005.1 Gigantidas platifrons | reverse complement strand
TTTCAGTATTAACACTATCATGGGGTTGGTATTCTTCAATGTTTCAGTATTAACACTATCATGGGGTTGGTAATCTTCAATGTTTCAGTATTAACACTATCGTGGGGTTGGTAATCTTCAATGTTTCAGTATTAACACTATCGTGGGGTTGGTAATCTTCAATGTTTCAGTATTAACACTATCGTGGGGTTGGTATTTCTCAATCGTTAGTTTACTCTGTATCGTACTGTATATCATTGTTCGTCTTTATTCATTGTGACTATTGTATTATCAGTCCTTCTACTACTGACGGTTTGTGGTTTTTTTTAACTGTTCTTCAAGAAATGGCTTTATAGTACATACACATGTCAAGTCAGTGGTACATCAGTTTTTCAATGAACATACAATTATCTGAAACGACATAAAATATAAATTCGCACTTACAAAAACAAAACAACAAGAAGAAAACCATGTCACGCGTGTATAGCAACATATCATAGAACGCAAAATACTTAAGTAGTAAGTAAGTCAAGTAAGTAAAAATATGTTGTTAGTTACGTTAAATTTACAACTTTCTTTATATAGTAACCTTCACATGGTAGAGTCTTGTAAATAAATAATGTTGTGAACAGCTGTTTATGTTTTAAAAAGTCTTAGAAGATGTTGACCGACTTTAACAAAAATATATTAAATAAAAAACATGTTTATACGTATGTAACATGAGTGTTTGAGATTAAATATGATTTTTTAAGACATTAGGCACAAATATGAATATGATACTAGGTAATAAGTTTTTAATAAATTTATTTAATGTGATATATTTTATGTTATTATTATTATTATTATCATCATTAAGACCATCTTTACTACTACATTTTCAGAGTAGATTTAATCATTAATTTTTCAGTTAAACTGGAATTGCATTGATTTTGTATTTGTAATTCAAAGATAAAAATTTGTTGTTTTCTAAAATGTGTTTTTTATTTACATCTACTTCTACCAAATTACTGACAGCCTTGAACAAGGTTGAAAATTATGTCAGAGGTTGTACATTACAATTGAAAGAGTTATACTATATACGAGGTTCAATGAATTGGAATATGATAGAGGAGACAACAGCCTTGAATGTTTCAACTGATCGATTTACAACTTTGTCCTCAAATTATTAATATATCGTCAACTAAGATGTTATTTTCTTAAATCGTATATATTCCGTCCCGGTTTGTAGTTTATGAGTTTGTTCGAAGCTTCTTGTTGTAAAACCGTATAATACAATGTCAATGGTAGATATTAAGCTGAGTTGTAACAAAGTTTTACTCGGATTGTGTATTGACGTTTTGACACAAGATGGGTTGGTGTTCGGAGATGCTGGTGGATGACGTATGCATCTTGTGTATATGCAAACTACAAAATCTTTATTTGAAGAATTTCTTTATTAAGTTTGAAAATGAATAATATTTATAAAATCTTTGTTTTTAATATAAAACTGTGAATTTTGAGAATTGTGTATTAGTGCACTCTAGTAACTTTATTCTTTTACTGATTCTCACCAGATATCTACAGAATCTTTATTTCAAGAATTCAAAATATTATGAATATCCCAAATTCTTTCAGCGTGTAATGTAAAAAGAAGGCATCTCGGTTTATGTATCAATGATGTTTTATATGATTATTATTTTTTTTAAACTTCAGATTTTAACATTATCTTAATATATACATTAACTGACTGAATTGTCAGTTTAAGCATTTATCAACAATTAGCTGATTGGTTGCTTTATTGTTGAATATGTTCGAGTGAACAAACAGTAGTTCAGTTATCGTCATGACGAAGACAATCTTACTTATAAACAATAAATCATGTAGGCAAGATAATGGGCGTTTGATTCGTCCTACAGAACAAGCTGACTGCCTTTTTGGGGGAATTGAACTCTGCATCAGAAAATATTAGCCTGATTTGATATTCCTGAGTTCCAAGGGAACTAAACAGTGAAGATATGTAATTCAACAACATGAACAACACGAACGGAGGACTCAGAAGCTCCGGAAGGGTAGGTAAATCATCCTCCACTAGTGAAATTCATCGTGTTTCTCTTGTTACAAACCCAGTGACGAGTCATGAATGAGGAAATGACCGGATTGTAATTACGGTAGTCGTTCCGCTCATTTATGTTAATATTTTGATATTAACGAAGAATTTCTCTAGCTTCATTCTTTGTAAGTGATTGCTAGTAATACCCACGTTTGTCCTAATGGTACATTCACATTTCTCATATTAGCATGCAAGTCCTTCATAGATCTAAATAATACACTACGTGAACTGTGTTAAAAAGGGAAAATGTTATTACCGGTACATATTCAGACTGCTATAACATCAGTTATACCAATCAATAAATCCTCTTCTTAGTTGATACACTACCAGAAAATAACCTCATCTCGTACGAAGAACGTGGGATATATTCTCTTGTCTTAGCGTATTTACCTCATGTTCATTTACAACCATTAACGTCAAAAAAAGTTCTTGTTGACAAAATAACAGCACATGTTTTTTTTATATAGACACATGAAGCCAAGATGTCAGTTATATCTCGATGTAGGAGTTCTGTATATTACGCAATATGCAAATACAACAGACAAGAATGAAATAAGATTTGTGGAGGAGTTAATTAAATTCAACGAGGCATCGATGGTATTACATACCTAAATCCCACTGGTTCTAATTGTGTTATAGAAATTTCCTTCATCGTACAGTGCTACGACATGACTATAAGATTGTGAGAAATGTTTGATGTATGTTATTTTCTTGTTACTATCTTCTTTTTTGTTTTTGGAATTTTTGACGGTGTTATGAAATGTTTTACTACAAGATTTGCAAAATGCGTCTAATCACTTTACAGTTAAACCTGTATTATGAAGTCACATTTGAAACTGCTGTTTATTGTATTTCTTGGAAGTTTTGACGGTGCTATGATATTTTTGCTGTAATATTTGCACAACTGCGTCTAATCACTTTACAGTTAAAACCTGCATTAAGAAGTCACATTTGGGACAAAGGAAAACTGGCCTGATAAGACAGGTGACCTCTTAAACAGGGTTCAATTCATATGAAATTTTCTATGACTGGACAAGACAAAGTGACATTAAAATACAGATGATTTCTTATTAGAGGTGACCACATGGACATACTTGATTGTATATTACTAACTGCTAATCTGATACGTCCATGCGGAGTTTGAACATCGATTAGGGATAAAATGCTCTTTCTGTATAATATACAGATCAAGTCAGCAGTGTTTAGGTTCTTCAAATTATAATATATTTATTCAATCCCGCTTGACATAATTTCTGCATGTTTCGGGTTAATGGTGTTTAACGCCACTTTCAACAATATTTTAGTGGCGGTCAGCTTTATGTATGGAGGAAATTTGAGTCTCAGGTGAAAACCACTTTCGGCATGTTAAATGTTTCGATATGACTCAAATATTCAAGTTACTCAAGTTACGTTAAATACACATGACTCTAACCCTTTATTATGCCCCAGGTTTAGAATATCAACATTAAAAATGATAAAAATCCAGAAATTAAGTAAAAATAAAATTAGATCTATGTATTAGTGTCGTTATTTATTTAGTCACGATATCGTGTCATTCTAGAGTTGTACGTGATTTTATTTTACAGGTTGACTATCACGCAGAATGCAATAAAACGAAAAACAACACAACATACCAAACTGTGGGAACAGTATCCAAATCTAACAGAAAAATCATAGAAAGAGGCAAAATCGGGACCCATAACACAAATACATAACCCCTCACTTTCCTGGTTTGGTACAGGCTCTTTAGTAAACGCCGTGGGGGTTAAACTAGTTTTATGGGCCCAAACCTCCCCATTGTTTTCAGTCAATAAAGCATTATGTCTGTACAGTGGATTCTTTCAATGACATATTCAGGGGCGGCATAATTTTGTGGTTTTAAAAAGAAATGTTATAACAGTAAAATATAACTTGTATGCTATTCTGACTATACTAGTTTATAACATTATTTACACTTTTTTACGTTTCACTCGTACACATTATTATCCTGGTCCGTGACAACCAGTCAATCCTCATACTCCTTAATGCTGCGTGCTTAGCAGAGAAACAGCAAATGCCAATTTTTTTCTTTCTTTGCTTGACCCGACTGCGACTCGAACCCACGATCAACCACACTCAAGACAAGCACGCTAACCATTACGCCACCAATGCGGTTTAAAAAACATATTATTGGAAAGGTCAAGAGGTTACGTTTTTCATAATAGATAGAACAAGAGTGCTTTCCTTGTCAATATCAATGTGAATCTAATTATGAACCACAGCTATTTCAGTAGTATCTTTAATCTATGATTTTTTTTTTAATTTCCGATGTTTAAAGCCACTTTCAGCAATATTTCAGCTACATCATGGCGACCAGTTTTAGTGGTGGAAGAAGCCGGAGAGAACCACCGACCATGGGAAAGCTACTGGTAAACTTTATCACTTGCGGCTGCGAGTCGAGTTAACCCTTTTTTGTAATTTACAAAGCCACCAATATCTTTAATCTAGCATTCACCAGGATACGTTGGGTTATAATTATGAATGTTTACGTAAGGACAGTTTCCATGACTCCTTATATTATAAAACATTCCTTATAGCATAGCTGTCGTATTTCTTTTTTGTCTTTTTAGAATGACGTAATGATGTCAAAATCGTTAGATAGTACAAACATTGTAATGATTCGCGTGTTACGAAACTTGATTAACAGTGCGATCCAAGCTTTGATAAGATGTAAAATGTCTCTTTCTATTCAAAGCTTGGGACAAAAGTTTGATCATTGCAGGATAAAAATAGCTTTCTAAATTTCTAAATGTAATTTTCTTATTTAAATCACTCAAATATTGTTAAAAAGACAGGGAAAAATGAAATTTTAATTACTTGTTTTCGAGTTATGAAATTGTATTAAAATAACACGAACGTCAAACAAGCAAAATAGCAACATGGTTATTGATAAACGAATTTCTACATAATGGTAATCTGCAAAATGAATTACCATACGAAACACAAGAAATAAAAAGAATGTTTAATAAACGACATTCCTAAATATATTAAATATTTACATCTGTTAGAACACTGAACATGGTATTAGATGGTATTAGATTATGACAACGACATTCGAATCAATTTGTCACACTTCCGGTTTGTTGTGGGACTTTGCATTGTCGGCTCTTTTTTTCATACTTATTTTTATTTACCTGCATGTTCCACTGATGTTGATTGGAGAATTCTTGTTCTTTTATTTCTAATTGATGCTTATCTTTATGTTGTAAATGATCGATTATGTATGTAAATAGAATTATTTATCACAGAACTGAATGTCAAATCAAAGGTCAGGGTATAAAGTAGAAATTCAGCATTGTAGAACATACTTTAATCAATAAAGATGCGAATAAACGCTAGAGAATATATAAGGTGCAATCAAAAAAGGACAACCCAGAGAAACTGGCAACATAGGGTACTAAAGATGAAGAAAAAAACACAACACAATATGTGCTGGACACGACTATACGCAAACAAAAACAAATAACGTAAATAAGACGTCCAACCTCCTACAAATAATGGATCGTGAATTAGAACTAAAGACATAGTAAATAGTCATCAGCACATCAGAACTAAAAGTATTATTATTAGAAAACCAAAGAAGACAAAACAAAACCTTATTTGGATCCAACTATATAATGAATTTGTCTAATGGTATATATGCACAAATTAAAAACCTAGTATTGGTTTCTTTTAAAAGTGTGTTTTTCTTTGTTGAAGAGATAGAATATACCAAAGGGTTAATTAGAATCCGTTAATCGAATAAGGGCGGACAATACAATGGCCAAAGAAGCAGGACAAAAGGAAATACAACGACCTACAAAACAATACACAGAAAACTAAAGATCGAGCAACACGAGTCCCACCAAACACCGTGTATAGAATCGTGTGATCCGGAAGGGTTAAGCATAAGTGATGACACAAATTTCAGGCTGTTCACCAAAATTGCAAATGACATTGAATCCTTGTGGTAATTTGCTGATGTTTTGAGTAAACACAACCGGACGAATTCATTATTTGGTCATGTAATACCTTCACAATTACAACCAAGTGAAATGAGGTATTATCTTCTGCCCTCACTATTGTCTTATGTTTGTGGAGCCTGGTAGGTGGGTGGTTAATGTGTGTTACTCCTGACCACAACCCTAACACAGCTGACGATGGATGGAGACCAGTTATTCAACTCAAACGTTAAGGTTTCCAGATACCTACCCAGGACCCGAGCTTTCACTGGTCAGTTTTTTGTATTTGTTCGAACTGTCCTACATCAATTAAACTGGTAATCATGATATAGCAAAAATATAAGTGAAAGTGATGATCCTAACCCCATTTTGTTTGATTGAACTAGGGTTCCCTCCCCTCGGGATTAGGTAAACTTAGCCGTGTGTTGCAATCCTGTTTCGTATTCTTTTGGTGATCTGTTCCCAAAGCTAAATGATTATTTGAATAATATTTCGCAAGAAGAACTATCATTGTATGACCTTGATTCAATCATTCTTAGATAAAATTGAATAAATACATTTTCGATAAAAAAATATATGCTTAAAACTGACAGATATCGACAAAAAAATGAATAGTTTAAGCGATGATTAAATCATGTATCGTCATCTTTCAATTATAGGTCACACGAAGAATGTCCTTGATTCCATTGAACAAATAGGTTTGAATTAAATGTCTTTTTTTAATGGCACAGATTTCAAGAATTGCACATTCTTTATAAAATAGATTAAATTTTGCAATTAGATCGAGATAATATTTCACAAATAAAATACCAAGGCAAGACCGTTATTAAGTTGAAGTGCATCGAAATATTGGTTTCTGTTAGAGATTTGTATATCATGCACATCAGTTGAATTTGTACTATCAGATCTGACACATACATTATAAAATCAAAACTATCCCGTCCTTACTACTAGAAAAACATTGAATGCACAGCTGGAGGACCAGCCACATATTCTATGCGCTTTACATTCAGTTTTCATCTCAATTCTGATGTTAATTTTTAGATCGTTTTACCTTGGATTCGTATATACACAATGCTGTGCAATTGATAGTGACTTGCCAGTCAACTGTGTATAATAAAAAAAGGGTAATAACAAAAGGGAAAACTCATAAGTCAACAAACAGACAAAATTAGGCAACAACTGGAAAACTGGGAAAAACGCAATGGCCCTGACTTGGTACAGGCATTTCCAAAGAAATGGTGGATTGAATCAGATTTTACGGGGCCAAACTTCCCGCTTCCATTCCGGTTAAAAAAAACTGATGTTAATCTTGGAAACGGAAGTTAATGATGCATATTATTCAAAGTGGCCAAGTCGGAAAATTGTGATCAGTATGTTTGACAACGAAGTTTGGAATAATTAACGAAAGCTCTTCAGTGACCCATGTCACTATACTATGTGGGTTTTTTAAGCTATGATATCCAAAATTGTCTTTGTTTTCGACAATGAAAATATTAATATTATAATGGTATCGCGTGGTTATTGGTATAACCACTGACATCCAAATCTTCATCTTTGTCCATCATAACCAGTCCATAGCGCATTTACACATACATAAACGCTAAAGAATTCCGAAGTGGCAATCAAAAATGGACAATCCAGAGAAACTGGCAACATTGTCTGCTCCAGACGTTGAAAAACAAGACAAAAACACAACACAATATGTGTTGGACACCACTATGCGCAAACAAACACAAATAACATAAATAAGACATGAGCAATCCTACAAACTACTGGAGGTAAAGACGAACCAAACAAACACAAATAACATAAATAAGACATGAGTTCTCCTACAAACTACTGGAGGTAAAGACGAACCAAACAAACACAAATAACATAAATAAGACATGAGCAATCCTACAAACTACTGGAGGTAAAGACGAACCAAACAAACACAAATAACGTAAATAAGACATGAGTTCTCCTACAAACTACTGGAGGTAAACACGAACCGAACATCGTCTTTATGCGGAAATCGTAACGGACATCACAACACGGAACTCTGAACGTAAAGGCACATAATAGAACAACACACATGTCATCGTCAGTAACCCACGGTTGATTCCGATACGTTCCTCTCTCTCCATCACCCGTGGGTCAAATCGCTTGTAAACATTCGTACTCATGAATATTCAAAGTTTCGAATTAACCAATCAAAATCACGTTTATGAAAGTGAAACTCTTTGGTATCGGAGTTCAAAAATCGTTCTGTCAGTAATGGATGCGCCCATGAAAATGTGTGGATGAAGTGTAGTGCAGTATAGAAAGTCCCTCAATTCTTTCACTTCAAATTTTTGCAACAGGTCCGACATTTTTAACTTTTAACCAAACTCATTATGAAAGGAACGATTTGATTGGTTGAATCGCATTAGAAGTTTGTAATGCGAAGACTTATGAATTATTGTTTACAAGCGAGTGATGGAGAGAGAGGTACGTATCGGAATCAACCGTGGGTTACCGACGATGCACACATGTTAGCACATGGGTTATGCCCATTATCAAAGATCGCACGCTTCCTTTTCTTTAATTATTGTGCTTAAATGTGGAATTGGATAGTCTCTCCTGTCAATTTACATCCATGTTCTTTCGTAATACTTAAGCAATAGATTAAAAATCTTCACAGATTTGCTGAATCAATAAAGATCACAAAATATACAAGAAATGACCACATACTCATAGACAATACAAAATCAGTAATAGTACATGCGACCATATTAATTTAGTATATATTAGTGGGCTAAGTTCATCTACATTGCTTAAATGTCACGTTTCAGTATGTTTTGGAGTTCACTATCGAATGGTATGCATATATATGACAAAAGAATCTAGCTGGCGTGGGAGGAGATGTGGAATTATTACAAATCTTTTATCATACCAGACAAGATAAATTTGTATCTATATATCTAAGCAAAAGGTAACACTACGCAGTTCGCAAGATGATTACCAAACTATATATTTGCTTTAACAAAATAGGTATGATAACCTGGTGTACCACTTAAAGGCATGTCTACGATTTTGTTGAAAAATTGTAACTGTCTATAAATGATTTATTTAAGCTATCATTAAACAGTTATGCTGCAAAAGATACGATTGATGTTTTTTTTTTTTTTTTGACAAGAAAGACCCAAAAGTATCGTAAACGGAATTAGTGTCCGGTATGACAAAAATTCAAAGTGAAAGTAACAGCGTCACCTATAAAAAACGGAAGTTCGGAAATCTCGGGGTTTCAGCTTTGAGGTAAGGAAAATACTGTTAAGATTCAAACACTTCAAATTGTCACGCTCGTTTAATGTTGTTTGAATCTTAACGTTTCGTAGCGTATTCGCCAATAATTCGTTGTTTAATCTTTATTTTTATGAAGGTCAGTACGGAAAACGACAATAATTTTGGGTATGAAAAATTACGATTTTGGTAGACAATATGCCTTTAAAATTAATAAAGTGTTAATACAGATACGTATACTGCATACTTAACTAAGTAAAACATAATACAGTCAAACATGCCTTAAAGGGGACCTTATTACAACAAATCAAACATGCCTTAAAGGGGACCTTATTACAACAAATCATTCTCTAAAGAGCATCTTCATTTTCTCTATTTAATGAACTTAATGATAAATAGTGCATATGATTTGAACCTAAAGGACAACTGTTCATTGAGGACACATTTGTAGAGCCCCTTTAGTAGCTGTACATGGTTATTGGTGGACAATACAAAACTTGTGTAACTGAACTTGATTTCTGGAAAGAAATGCAGTGAACAACATATTGTCTGATTATATACCAATATCAAAGGACAAGAAATGTATCTGTAAAAATTAAACAATATTCATGATATATCAATGAATATTATTTTAACCCGATAGTAATAAAAATCGTGGTTCATTATGCACGTAATTAAGACTGTTGTAATTAACTTCCTGTAGCACGCATGCATTCCTTCTATGTAATTATCAGACGTAAAATCCGACATTTTTCTCAGTAACAGTAATCCTCTTAGAAATATATAGGCCGGTAATTATATAACATAGGGAAGTATCTCTCGTGAGCCATATTGCGTCCGTGTGAGCACGTGAATGGCAAAGTACTATAACATTCCGTTACAGATTCTAATGTAATATTTTCCCGTTTATTTTGTTTTTCTACACTATAATAAAGTGAATGAAGAATATGTACTTTCCCATGACGTCACAATAAATACATGGCATGTCTCCTCTTCCGTAATAGAAGCATCAGTATTAACTAGGTTAAGTGTCTCAGTAAAAGGTCAGAAACTAAGTTGTTTAACAAGGTGACACATTACCTCAAAAGTTTTATGGAATACTGGTGTCACAAATGACCGCGGATATATTCCGTTTATCGTAATCACAATCCGGCCCTTTCATCATTCGTGACTTATCACCAGGTGGTTTGTAACAAGAGCAACACGACGGGTATCATTAGTTGAGCAGGAAATGTTTACCCTACCGTTTTTAGTGCAGTTCGTCTTGCTCAATCTTTATTTTTCTGTGTGACGTTTTGTAGACCGTTGTTTGTCCTTTTTCTTTTGGCCATTGTAGTGTTCTTCGATTTGCGACCTCTCATTTGGTATTATCAAACTGTTTGAATAGCTCTGGTTACAGTTGATATTCTGATATATAACTGTCATGACTAGAGTACATCTATTGAAATCGGTAATGATGCATTTGTGTCGTAAATATTTACGAATGAAAAATAATTGATTATTATTATTATATGAGGATTATCGCGTGTCAAGGTTTCGACTACATATGAGGGTCGTCGTGCGTGGTCGTTGATCGTATGGTAGTTGGATTTACAACAACCTATGCAATCAGTACCTCTCACCACTAACATTGTGAGTTCGAATCCCGCTCAGGTGAGGTGTACTCGATACAACATCATGTGATTAAGTTTCTCAGTGACTTGCGGCAGATCGTTGGTTTCCTCCTCCACGAATAAAACTGACCTGCACGATATAACTGAAATATTGTTGAAAGTGACGTTAAACACCAGAATCCCTAACCCTAACCCACTTACACATGACGAATTATGCTGAGGATTCATGGTATAGTACATAACGTATTTAGTTGGATGTTGGGATAGTACACAAATTTTAATGTTTCATGGACACAAGTGAGAAGCAAACATGCCAATATATTTACATTGTACATAAACATATATTCGTCCAGGAAATGGATATATAGCTTAAAGAATATTATTGAGTTTTATATGTAATTGTTTCAAAACAGAAGACTTGCAACTTACTCGTACTAACTAATTTTAATCTAACCTTACAATAATGAAATTAACAGATATATCTTTATATGCCAATATCAGAATACAATGACATAGTTAAATGAGTTGTATTAAGGCTAAAAATAGATGACCAGACAGACACACCTTAGATATTAACCACACTGTATTGACAGATATGGATATTAACATAGATTACCAATTGCAAGTCGATGCCAGCGAAACAATTTCTCTTGGGTGAATAAACCAATCATAGATAAACCCAGGCGAAAATGTTTATATTTCTAATTTCGTGACAAGTTACATCATCAAGACTCCATTCCCATTATATGTTGTATGTGTTTGTACTAGACCAGAATCCCTAGAGACTCTAGTAATCTAGTGAATAGAGAATATCTCGTCTGTAGGTAATTTATTACGTGGACATTGTATTCAATGAAAGGAAAACATATTACACAACTTATGCAATATTTAATAAAGTTAGATAACATTAATCATATCTGATCCAACAGGGAGCAACTCAAATTTCGTTCCCATTGATTTGACCAAATTGTTTCCGCATGATTGAATCTTTTGTTTCTGATGATGCAATTGTCTGATCCAATAGGGAACAACTCATGTTCCCATTGAATTGCCCAAATTGTTTCCGCATGGTTGAATGTTTTGTGTCTTGATGATACGGTCTACTGAACAAACATTAAATCCAAACAAACTACAAACCTAATGTTGATCACGTCTTTTTATCCTATTATTCCTGGAATTTGTTTGTTGATTTTTCATCAATAAAATCTATTTATTCTGGTTTATTGTTTCAATGTTATCACTCAATAATGTTTTAATACACTTTATATGTCACTATCGTCTGCTTCAAATGTGCTTTGGCGGATTTCTTTAATTATTGACAAATCTACACGACGATTTATTTTCCTTCCAGTACATTTGCCCTTACTTTACCATTACGATATAAACCAATTCCAGTAATGTGTTTTGTTCAATCAAATTAAATGGACTATTTCATGTCGGCTATCATTTCAGGCTTTCGTTCTAATTTTTATCTCAGACAGTGGGGGAGTTTTAAATCCCTAAAGAATCATGCAAGTGAGCTATATATTTGTTTTATCATTGGGACATTACATTTACATTAACAGGATTCTTTATTTTGTCTTTTCTTTCTTTTCCTTAATGTTTAGCTTTGTATTGTAACATTGTTGCATTGTCCGTGTATCTGGATTAGAAACTCTGCTAAGTTAATAATACTACTAACATTAACATAAAACATGTCAACCCAACATTAACACAAATGTTACCATTCCAACATTAACACAAATATTACCATTCCAACATTAACACAAATGTTACCATTCCAACA
>MJUT01038264.1:1669836-1682586 GCA_002080005.1 Gigantidas platifrons | reverse complement strand
ATGTTACCATTCCAACATTAACACAAATGTTACCATTCCATCATTAACACATGCTACCATTCCAACATTAACACAAATGTTACCATTCCAACATTAACACATGTTACCATTCCAACATTAACACATATGTTACCATTCCAAAATTAACACGGACATGATTCCAAAATTAACATGAATATTGGAGAAGTCTTACTATAGATGTCTACTAAATCAAGAATAACCCATTAGGATAGGTTTATTACTTTAATAAGGACATGCTGACATAAGAACATAATCCTACATTAAAAGAGTGCAAGGCTGTTTCTAACCTGCATTAAATGATTATCTTAACCTTGTACTAATAAATGATACAACTGAACTATTGTAACTCAAAGACATATGATGAAGTACGCTTACGTAAATCTTACAAAAACCGCCATTAGTATGTAATACATCACAGCAAATTAATTATACTGAATGACATCACTTTATGAAATGTCAATTATATCATGAAAATGTATATCTTTCATTTCGTTTCATTTCTTGGATTTTCTTCTTTTTCGGATACGATATGCATCAGTTCGTGATAACTCGTCATTACACTATTATATGTATATCGGTAATTTTCATACATGTATATGTTATTCACAATAATACAACGAAAACGTTACAAAATTATCTTCACACAGCTAGACTTTTGAGCGTACCTGATGAAGGTTATTTCAGACACGCGTCCTGCGCACTTAATTTGATATCTACGTTTTTATTTTTGGTTGTTCGCTTGTGAGCCATGGCTCACAATTTAATATGCATTTTCTTGATGGCTCAATGGTATGACTTATGTGTCATATTGGCACCAGATATCACAATAGTGTTGTCAACAGTTATTGTTTGTATGATCGAGCAAATGTTTATATTATAAAACCTCTCATCTTAGATGAGAGTGTGCGTTAGATTATCATTACCGGGGCAAATTATTATCACTCGAGACGAAGTCGAGTGCGATAATTTGTCCAATGTGATAATCGTCATAACACACTCATCAAATGTCATTATGTGTTTTCCATTCTAAACTCGACGAGGGCGGGTTCTAATTTTTTCGGGATCGGCAAAGTTCTTTCTCTGTGGGCGTTAGTTTCAAGCATTAATAACCTTTGTCATGTGTAGGCTGGAAAATTATCGTATGCAGCAAGGAATTAGTGCAGTTTATAAAAAAAAAAAACATTATGGGAAATTAACAAAATACAATTTACTTAATGAATTGAATTAGTAGCCATAAGAATTTCTCAAACAATATGATAGTGATGAAAAAAATCGTTAATGGGCAATGATATATGTTGTAAAAGAATTGAGATTACATATGTTTGATCATGAGTCAATACATATGGTTTCAACAATAGTTCAGTTATATATCGTGGCGGTCAGTTTCATTGGTGGAGGCATAGTGCCCGGAGAAAATCACCTACCTGCCGAAAGTAACTGACAAACTTTATCACATAATTTTGTATCGATTACACCTTGTCTGATCGGGATTCGAACGTATACCGTGAGTGGTGATAGACACTGATTTCATAGGTAGTTGTCAATCAAACTACCATACGATCATCACCACGATGACCCTTTCTCGACAAAGGCCAATACTACATGTATATGTATATAAATAATTGAGATTGCATATGTTTGATCATGCGTCAATACTGTTACATTACATTAGATATATATATTTAATTATGTCACGTAAGCTGACGTTTTTGTTAGATATGTACAATTACATTACAATCATGTGATTATTCTGCTATTATAGATATTTTCTACATATGAATAATAAATGACAACACTGATCAACTACTCATTATATCATTAGGATAGAGAGAAAAAAAACATGCAGCTTTGTAGGTGATATATTATGTAATGGCGGCTGCTTTAAGACAACACGAACTCAAGGAAAATTCCTCTATATTCTTGACTATCAAAGTTGCATTGCTGTCTTAAATAATTAAATAGAATAAGTAATGCTAGAAAAGAAAGCGCAATATCTTGGTGAATCAAGAGCTTCTACTATGTTTCATTATCCATATCTCTATTGATGTTGACACAAATGTTTTTTTTTTTATAACAACGTTTCTCCTCCCTCAGTCGTAGGTGACCTTAGCCGATTGTTGGCTATCATATTTAGACCCTTTGGTTTTTTTGGTCCCAAAGACTTTCAAATGTGTTGGCTTTCCAATCTTTTGATTTTGAGCGTACCTGGGTGAAGGTTATTCCAGAAGCTCGTCGTGCGCACTAAACTAGATATATATGGATTTTTGTCCACATTCTTCGTATATATAAGAGTAGACCGGCGTTGTAGACCATGTGTTCCACCAAATTGTGTATGCTGCAATAAACCATGACCAAGCTATAGACCGTTTGATCCACAAAATAAGGAGTTGGCAAACAATTTTTGTAATCTTATTTTCAGAAACTGTTTAAATATGCTTACGGTAATTAACTTTCCGAATCAATCAATAGTCCCCTGTCAACAAGTGTTCATGTGACAATAGTGGACAAAGGACAAAGGTTTAGACTTCTATAGGTTTTCTCATCCCTTTATTGTTTTCTCCTACTTTTCAATATGGAAACATATTAATGGTTTATATACTATACAAACATTAACGTAAATATATACCAATCATACATTAATAAGTCATTCATAATTATTCTCAAAAAATGTAGCAAGAGAAACACGAGGAGTGCCACTAGTGGAGCAGGACCGGCTTACCCTCCCGGAGAACCTGAGTTCACCCACGTATTCAACAGGGTTCGTGCTGCTCAATCTTTGTTCTTTGTGTAATATTTTGACGACCATTGTTTGTCTATTCTTTTTGTCCATTTCCCCCAAGCATTGAGAAATCGAAATTCAGGATGAGAAAATGTCGGGAAATTTACGCTTACTTTAAAAATGTGATCATTTTTTTTAATTCCGTTTAATGACGTATGTAAAATTTTAGTGAAGAAATATGTGATATTATGTTGTCAGGTCATATTTGTAAAAGTTAATAAAAGTTAACGCCAAAATGTCATGGAAAGGAATCATATATCTTGCATATGTATTTTAAGCTATCTTTGCTTCATATCTTGATCTACACCTCGAAATTAAACGTGAAGGCCGGCTAAGAATGAAAATTTACAACAAAAGAGATCATTTCAATTTTCCCATTGTGAACTTTCCATTTATATATATAGTTAAGATGAAGTCATCACTTCGAAGGTTTTACGGTCACCACCATGTCTTGGTTAACTATTACGGAATATCTGTGTCACAACAACCATGGATATGTTCCACTTGTTGTAAGCACTTCTCGGTCCTTTCCTCATTCATCACTTATTACCGAGTCCTCATGGAACACTTGTTTGATGATAATTATTATAAGTAAATATATACAACAATGCAAATCAGCTTATCTATATGACTTATTAATTTGAATTTTATTCCTTTTGAATAAATAATCAGATATTATACAAAATATTATATGATACAGCATGTAAGATTATAGTTAATAAGGGTAATAACAAAATTACCGAACTTCGAGCAATCTTCCAAAGGGAAAGTCAAAACTCATAGGTATATAAACAGACAAATCAATCAACAACCGGAAAACTGGGAAAACCGTAATTACATTGACTTGGTACAGGCATTTCCAAAGAAATTGTGGGTTGGATCAGATTTTACGGCGCCAAACCTCCCGCTTCATTACGGTTCAAAGGTTCACTATAACAGCATTTATGACAATACTGGAACAAACTAGGTAAAATAGTAGTCAACGCAGTACTAAATTCAGTGAGGAGGGTGGAACATCTATCGTGAATCACCTCCATCAACAACCACGAGTCACCTGAAGTACTTGAACTAAAAAAAGTAAATGTCAAAAACACTCTTACGTCACATATTGACAAAAATTTCTCTGACATTGTTGTTGACTTCCTTATGAATGTATATTGTGTTCCAATATCTATCAATCTATTACAATACTACCAATGATACTCTTCTTTATGCTTCTAAGCATACATAGTTTCTGTACGGTAGTGATGCTTCGACCGTAAGGTAGTGACAGAGAACCAGTGGGAGTGTTAATAACAGAGCCTACTTCTGTCATACAAATTAGAACTATTCAATTGTCGTAAATTACTCAGAATCTAAGGTACTTCAACAAAGCATGTGTAACGAGAAACGGGAAAAATGGATATTTTAAACGGTGGAGTGATACTTAAAGTAAAATTGAGTAAGGTGGTGCCACCATAGTTTGAAAAACATCCCCATCCATCTATTGCTTCAGCGTGTAAAAACCATAACCATTCATATACTCGTTCAATACCCATTCGTATATTATGCAATAATTGGTGGCCCTCTCAATCTACACTCAGGAAAATGTTATTTTTATAGTAAACAAATAAAAAAAAACATATTCTGGTTAGGGTTATGGTGCTTAACGTCAATTTCAACAATATTTCAGCCATATCGTGGCTGTCAGTTTTATTGGTGGAGGAAACCGGAGTACCCAAAGAAAACCAAAGACCTACCACAAGTCGCTGACAAATTTTATCACATAATGTTATATCGAGTACACCTCGACATGAGCGAGCTTCGAACTCACAACGTTAGTAGTGATAGGCACTGATTGCATAGGTAGTTGTAAATCCAACTACCATACGATCACAACCACGACGCCCCCTCCAAGAAATATGTATTGGTATACATTTTCTGTAAAGCAAATGCAATGATTGCAGCATTAATATTTAATATTATGTAAGGACTTCAAATTGTTGTCTCGACCAATCTTCATAATGTACTCAGTACATAATCTAATAATTTTGTTTATTATGTAATATAGATGTCATTAGCTATTTCTATTTTCTCACAATGCCATTTTATAAGATTTATGGACATTTGTTGTATGTATGTTATAATCCAACATTATAGAAGATTCCACTATACATAAAACATCATTCGTCTGAAATTTGAGAACTCAATAAATCATTAGCATTAATTATTCTGAAGTATGTAATACAGATGTGACAGAATAGAATACATCATTATTTACATAGTAACATAAATATCTCTATAGCAATGCCAATGTTTTTATGTCAATGTCAATATATGACAATACGAATATTTCTATTACAATACCAATATTTCTATGACAGTGTCATTATTTCTATGATAATGCTAATATTTCTATTACAATATCAATATTTCTATGACAATATCAATATTGCTATGACAATACCAATATTTCTATGACAATACCAATATTTTTATGACAATACCAAAATTTCTATGACAATTGCAATATTTCTATGACAATACCAATATTTCTATTACAATACCAATATTTCTATAGCCATAGCAATATTTCTATGACAAAACAATAGTAAACTCTTATTTAGACATCAATGTTTTTTTTTCAAACTGTGGTGGTCAACAATTCAACTAATATCAACAAACCGAACAATCATAACTTTCAACTAAAATCATAGAATACAATAAAAGACGGCGACATATGACGTTGGACATCCAGGTTCTGGATTAGGACACGCACACATTGTGGCGGTATTAAACCAATTCATTGGATCCCAACCCTCCCCCTTTTGATATTTGTTCTCCAATGGCAATACAGATATAAACAGACGATAAAAACACGCCACTTATTCTCTTCCACTCGAACAGACCTAATACGGTCACAAAAATGAATTACAATATAAACATGGGCAGTACCATAGCAGTGTCAATGAATGCTCCCAGTTAATTGACTACTATATGTTATCCTTTTTTCTATTTTATTATATACATAGTAATGGAATATATTATTCTGCAGTAATCTGGTCGAGTTAATCATATGCATTTTTGTCTGTTCATTAAGAATTTCTGATGACACTACTCTACAAACATGTAATGACTGCAACTTGCTTTATTTTTAGGCTAACTTAAATATTCATTAAAACTGGCATTTAAAAAAACCCATTGTATTCATTTGTGCTATTCTCTGACTTGAATAACTCAAGGACTCTGCTAATTGGGTATGGAACGAAATCAGCATGATCTCAGGAAATGGTATATTTTTACTGTATCTCCATCTATCATGGATTTGTCATTTGCCCTATTTATTCTTTATCAACAAAATCTAAATATAGTTAGTTACCTTACAATCTTATAGATAATATTGATAATCGTTTCTACATCCGAGAGTAGGTTTTTAATTTTCACAATATGAAACATAAACTAATCGATTCAATGCTTTTGTCAAGAGAGGTGAAATCATTGTGATATATTAAGATATATATACAAATATTATGTATATGAGTGCATTTCTTTCTAACCAAAGTTTTGTAAACGTTGTGTGTCCTTTGTTAAACGCTGCAAAAGTAGAAACAAATACATCGTTTAATCACAGAGTTTACTGACCCTGTTTGACCTGAAAATATGCATGCACATGTTGTTGGTAAATAAACTCATAATTACACGCGAAAATGGCTGATGATGATATAGAAACAGAGGACATGGTTATTTTAACAGTGTGCACACAATATTTTGGTGATAGTTCATCTTCTTCTTCTGATGAATCTGCTGTAGATAATGATGATGAAGCTCTTTTATTGAAAACAGCAGTTGCAATGATAGAAAGAATAGCAATACCTAAAATTGGTTCATTTGTTGACATTGTTTTGAGAATTCCACGTGTTGACAATTGATTCAGCGTTGAGATTAGAAACAAATGCAGCGTTTGTAGCAACAAACGATAAACGACAAACTGTAGACGCACATTTAGAGAGTGCATAGTTTGTCAAAGGTTGTGCAAACTTTACAAACGTATGGTAGAAATGCACTCTATATATATACATTAAATGCAGTGCCGTCTTAAAGCATGGGCACGTTGGACAGCTGCCCGGGGGCCCCACGAGCATCGGTACCCCAGGCTAATCTATGTATGCTGTGTACGACATGTTATTTAATGTTTAAACACTGAATTTGTTGGAAATACCAATACAATAAATATATGTTTAATTTTATCGACCATTTACATTTTTATTCCTACGAGTGGTTGTGTAGGTATGGACTCCAGCTTCCGGGGGTCTATAATGCTGTTAAGACGGTCCTGATTAAATGTACTTGTTTTCGAATCCCTTTAATTGTGTGTATTACATCATATTGAAATGGATTTTCATAAAGTAAATATCGAAAATGTATAAAGATAAGGATTAAGTAATCGTGGTTTAGACATTACGTCATTCAACATCTCATTTGTAAACCGTTCTGCAGAGACGATAATAAACGATTGATTTTCATAAAGTACTGCGTTGACTACTATTATACCTATTTTGTCCCAGTATTGTTAAAAATTTTGTTATAGTGACAATCGGAACCTTTTAACCGTAATGGAAGCGGGAGGTCTGGCGCCGTAAAATCTGATTCAATCCACCATTTCTTTAGAAATACCTGTACCAAGTCAGGGCCATTGCGGTTTTCCCAGTTTTCCTGTTATTGACTGATTTTGTCTGTTTGATGACTTATGAGTTTTGTCTTTCCCTTTGGAAGATTGCTCTGTGTTCGGTAATATTGTTATTACCCTTATTTATCTTATTGTACAATATTTATTGATTAATAAAATATGTTTAATCTAAATGTATGAAATGACCACACCAATTTATAAAAAGCCACGTTTGTTAAACTACAACCTTTACCACTTGATAACTGTGAGACAAGAGAGCTGGAATCGTTGTGATATACTAAGATATACAGTCAAAACTGCCCATGCGGTCACCTCTATTAAGCAGTCACCTGTATTAAAAGGTCACCTTTGTCTAGTCTTTTCAAAGAAAATTTATAAGTAATTGCACCTCTTTTAAGAGGTCACCTGTCTTAAAATACCACTTTTTCTTTTTCCCAAAGGTGACCTCTTAATACAGGTTTGACTGTATATAGAAACATTAAATGTACAAAATGACCATACCAATATAACACTGTGACACTGTAAAACTACAGCATTTACCGCTTGATAACTGTGCGACCTTTACATAATCAAGAATATTGGACCAATAATTACAGATGCTTGCGAAGTAATAGCTCCCCGAAGTAAAGTCGTGAAATAAATTGAAAATTAAATTTTGTAGCAAATTTGATTTATAGCTGTTTTAGCATCAACAGCGGAGGTGTAATATTGACTTTTTCTGAACACTTTTCCAAGTTGACCAATTTATTGCTTGATATAAAACGGGTTTGTGGAGAATAAACGTTTAATAAGATTTAGATATTGATGATTTGATGGTTTTTAGTCTACAAGCCTGTAGCTTGACATAGTACAGATTCAGAGACTATTAGAATCAACATTCCTGAAGGAATTCTGTTTCCTCTTTTAGAAAAGTGTATATAAGCCAGGAAATATTCAAACCACAAAATATTGCAAATAAATATACGTTATTTAATGGTTTGTTCTTCTAATAAATTCTTATTAAAACAACGTCATTAACTAAATATGTAATAGTAGGAACATCAACATGGAGTCACAATCCGAAGACAAAAATGAACCCAAAAAAATGCAATAAAGCACAGAAGGAACCACAGAAGACCAATTTTATCCGAAAGCGAAATATGGGACAACACCTCATCCGAGATTCCAAATTGATCCTTGGAATGAAGTATGCATCTCAGGCTAGATATTCGACACTCGTTGAAGTCCTATTTCTCCAAACAAAAATGTGCATTACAATTTTTTGTTTGTTTGTTTGTTTGTTTGTTTGTTTTTTTTGTTTGTTTTTTTTTTTTTGTTTGTTTGTTTTTTTTTTGCTGAGGTCAAAAACACACATAGTACAGATTCAGAGACAGCAAAAACTATTATAATTCAAAATGTCGTAATACATTTTTTTTATATATTGCATCAATCAATTATACATTAAATGTCATAGCAATCCCATCTATCTAACATGCATCAATGCAGGGTACGGTTGTCAAATATACTGAGTTGAGATCCCATTAACCCGTTTAACTCCGCCACATTTCTGTGCCTGTTCTAAACCAAGACACATTTATGTGTTGATTGATTTGAGGTGACTGACGATTGTTGCCTTATTTCCAGTGTTCACCCTCGGTTTTTAGTGGAGTTTGTGTTACTCGATCTTTAGTTTTATATGTATGTTTTGTTGATCGTTGTTCGCCCTTTTGTACCTTTTCTTTTGGCCATTGTGTTGTCTGTTCTTCTTCGATATACGGATTGTGATTACCCCCCTTTAGTATCTTCAAGTTCTTCTTACATCGTTGATATATAATCAGCAGAAAGAGGTGTTATTTATTAGAAATTAACAACATCTTACTATACTATACCTATTGACTATTATTAAACAATGTGGCTATTTCTGTATTAATACTAATCACTCTATGTCATGTTATATTTACTATTTTAACCACTGTTGCTATTTCTGTAGTAAAGCCAATATGAGATCAGAAATATACTGTTGATGCCTTAGAATATTTTGCTAAATTTTAAATCGATTTTTTAGAAAGCTATTGTGTAACTTCATCAAATCCTAATTTGAATTTGATGGCAATGATGTGATAGACATTTGCGGTATGTAATATTGAAAGCAATTTGCGGTTGATTTTTAACAAAAATTTAAAACCACAAACAATTACAGCATATAATTACTTTACCACCAAATATATATTGATTTTTCGCAATTCTGCATTATTTAAAATTTCGTTGGTTATATATCCATCTTAAAAGTGGGACATGGACATACAATCATGATTGACTTTAATAGAACAACATAGAGCTAAACATCTATGTTAAAATAATACATTGAGTACATACAACATTAAAAAGAGTTTGAAGATACCAAAGGTGTAATTAGAATCCATAAATCTTAAAGATACCAAAGGTGTAATTAGAATCCATAAATCTTAAAGATACCAAAGGTGTAATTGGAATCCATAAATCAAAGTAAGATTGGCAACACAATGAACAAAATGAAAAAAGACAAAAGGACAAACAACGATCTACAAAACATTACACATAGGCAATCAGAAACTGTCAATCGAAGAAGGACAGGCAACACAATGGTCAAAAGACAAAGGACAACCGACGATCTACAAATCATACACATAAAACTAAACATCGAGCACCACGAACCCCACTAACGACCGAGGTAAATTTAGTGTGTACATGATAGTTGCATAATCGTTTGGTTTTCTGTGTAGTGTTTTATCCATCATTTTAGCCCCTTTTGTGTTGGCCATTGTATTGTCTGTTCCTCTTTGATTGCCCCCATTGGTATCTGTTCCTATTTTAAAAGACAACTTTAGATTTAAATTTAAATTTTAAATTTGTTCATTGGTCTTAAAACATGAATAGTCGGAATATGATAAAGAATATCTTATCGGTATGTGACCTCAAAACCATTCACCTCATTGTCAACTTCTAAGAACGAAAATAAAATACATTCATAATTATCTATCTTTACCTCATTGTCAACTTCAAAGAACAAAAATAAATCACATTCATATATCTATCTTTAGGGGATACGTCACTGAAACAAATGTAACATAACATCATCTTAAAAAAGAAATAAAAGAGCAGGGTTCAATTATCTTGGATATTTCTGGTTTGCAAGAAGATGTGTGTACTTTTGTAATGTAATATGGAATGAAATTAGATTTTTGTTTGACAAAAGTATTGAAATTTAAATTAATTTTCAGATCAAGCTTTTGATGTTATGCAATTTTTATATCTCATAGTTCATAAAATATATTAAAAATAAGAAACCTGATGATATTTCAAAATAAACGTTCATTAGTTATTTAAGTCAAAAGTACAGATAGAAGTATCCAATTTATTGATTACATTCACCCATTCCCTACAAAACACAATATGAAACAGTACATTTATCGATGACAGACGACAATAATACATTATTCCTGTGCAGTATGATTTTTTAAAGATATACATTTGTGCATCGTACTTAGTTAATGCCACGCCCATATAATTCCGTATTTGACGAAGGCCACACACAACCCACTTACGTTGGTATCCCATGTTTGGACTTTGCAAACACTCATAGTAAACACATTAATGTGTATTGGCGCCCCCTGTTTGGAGATTGTCACATTCATAGAATACACAACCAATGTATATTGGTTTCCCGTGGCTGGTGAAGGCCACGCTCATTGAATACACAACCAACGTACATTGGTACCACATGTTTGTAGAACATCAAACTCATCACATGCCTAACTAACGTACATTGATGCCCGCTGTTTGGAGAATGATATACTAGTACTTATAACTTACACAACCAACGTAGATTGGTTTATGATTTTTTGTCAGGAATACCAAGCTCATAGCTAGTCGGGAACCTTTTCAACAATTGATAGCGATCAATGGTTAGTACCAACTGATCATTAAAAGGACCGGTACAAGGCACGATTTTCCTCTTCTTACTTTGTAATTCAAACCTTCTCCACAAGGCCCATCCCAATGCCACATATATTTACTTATATAATAATGTATTGTTTTGTAAACCTACTCTAGTCATAAATATAGATGAACACTGCTCCTTTGACCTGAAACAATAAGATCGGTCTCATTATATAAGAGAAACCATCTTTCCTAGCTGTAATGTAAAGGTAAAGATTATTTATGTTTATTGACATCTTGAACCGTGTTGTACTGTTAGTCGACAATATGTGTTCTGTGTACTTACAGATAATTTTATAAATGAAAACGATTTCCTTCTACTCGATAAATAAACGTTAAAGAAAACAGAAGGGGAAATCAAGACGTGACAATTTAGAGACAATGACGTATCTTCAGAAGAAGCTAGGTGTTGATGTTTCACAAGCCTTAATGCAATCATGTAACACAATAATAATCAGAAGAATTATATTGCGTAAATTGCACTCTACCCCAGAAACAAATTATTGATTTAACAAAACATGTGTATATGAATATCGTTTGACGGTTCTTACAATCTTACAAGACATACTTCCGTCTTATCATGGAAATTAACAATGATTTTATAAACTTATATCTGTATCGATTTATCGGGAGAGAAATACTAGTAACAGTTCTGGTGTACTTAACAATGATGAAATAGCAAATCCGGCGAAAGCCAAAGAATAGCTATAATTATTTTGTTGTAACTTTGTAACGTTGGTTATGAACAGTCATGTATCAGTCGTTGCAAATTACGGAACCAACCACTTATACTGGTCGGGGAGTAGTTCTCGCCATTTTTTACGTTTTTTATCCAATATTTTTAAGAAACAGTCGAGAAACCTTTGTTTCACCCCATTATAATTTTGCATGAACCATAATGATTTACCTACGAAATGGATTTTCATAAAGGAGAGCGCACGCTGATCGGGGATCCATTATTACGATGTTGCGTTTTTTAACAGAAAATGGCCGCAACAGAAGCAATTCTCGCCAACTTTCAGAAATATTGTTTTTGTGAAGCTAAAGCATCAAAAGGAAAGAAAAACAACATTTTAGAAAATTAAAATCCTTTCTTAAAAGTTAACAGGTTTTTGCGTTAGTTTGTAGAAAACTCTTATAATTATTCATCGCTGTTTTAAAGGCTCTCATGCCATCCCCACGCCGCTCCGCCATTCCGTAAAATACATCCTTTTCAACAGTGGTTTACCTGATAATTTTCATTTTATTGATGAAAAGTAATAATTCCAGTTTTTCTAGAATTAATTTTAATATTTTGTCCATGTTTTATGCCCAATGTGATAATATA
>MJUT01038264.1:1645737-1669811 GCA_002080005.1 Gigantidas platifrons | reverse complement strand
GATCCATGTATAAATTAGCGGTCAAGGTAATTGATGACGTAAACAGTGCATGCGCAGGCGGCCATTTGCATCCACATGGAATCTATTTTTATTCTGCAACCGTGAGTATTTTGGATTGTAGGGATGAGTAATAAGGCAAAGTGTGACACTTTTTAGAAAGATCTTAAAGATTTGTAGAGATATATTGGAAATATGGTGTCACTAGATTCTCCGATGATCATACCATGTGTTTTTTCTATTTTAAGAGTACCAACACACGTGACCCCCTGTTGATGTTATGACAGATTGTGGGGTGCAGTAGGGTTTTTATCCGATTTTAACGATATTTCACAATGCAATTCGATAAAAATTAATACGAAGGATTGGTACGACGTTCTTTAATGATGGTGAAAAAATCAGACGAAATTTCGCGAGCGATCGCGCTAAATGAGACAGTTGGCGAGAATTGCTTCTTGGCGAGAACTACTCCCCGACCAGTAGACAGACTATAGCATTGTTTATAAAAACGTAAATATCTAATTTAAAGAGCACGAATAACCTTCATCTTTGCTAAAGAACAACAGATTGGAAAGCCAACTAATAAAATTTATATTTGTAAACAAAAAAATTAAAGGGAGCCAAAATCATCTAAGGTCACCTATGGCATGCTTTGAGGTCCATTTTACAGTTTTATTTCCTGTATATCGTATAAAACAAACCAAACGTGACATGTCATGGTTAAGAATGTTGGGTACACTCCATAATCAAGTGAATACTTAGTGTTTTATTTGGAGATGCACATGTGCAAATCGTAACATTTTAATATACTGTTGTGAAAAATAAAATCAACTATAGTAGTACTGCGTTGCATTATATACAGACAATTTGTGTAGTTCCATAGACCATTTTAAAACACTTTTACATGAAATACGTTCAAGAAAACATATATTCACTCATGTACTAAATTCGTGTCATGTTCAATGATATTTCCGTTAGCAGCATAATATTCCTGACTCGTCAATACAAATCAGTATATAACACCAATTAGGATCATTAGCTGTTTTTATATAAATAAAAGGTATGTAGTAGCACTACTAGATAATATATGATATAATGGATGTAATGAGTTTCCGGAGTCAGTATTCTGAACAGATGTTTTAATCTGTCCACACCGCTATTAGCCATCTTTTATTAAGGACAAGGTCAATATACGAGGACTTTATCCCTAGTTGTGAAAATGACACCGATGTCTGATTGTGCTGATAGCATATGATATGGTAGTAGTGTACGGGTCATCACCACCATTGCCCATCTTTTATTAAGGACAATATCAATAAGACGAGAACATTACGCCTGTAATAATGACATCAATGTCTGACTGTGTTGATTACATATGATATGTTAGTAGTATGCGTCCTCTTGCATTTTGACCATGCTTTAATCTGAAGAAAATATAATGATTGTGCATAAATAAGCGTGAGAGAAATCCGAAGGGACAGTTTAGAATGGACAATCCTGATACACTGGCAACATAGAGCACACAAAACACAGAGCGAAAACAAACAAAGCAATAAAAACTCGACACAACACAGAAAACTAAAAAGATGAGCAACAAGGACTCCACCAATCCACCGGGTGTGAATTCAGGCGCTCGCGAAGTGTAGCCAGTTCTTGTTTCTTACAAGACATCCACAGTGTTACTCATACAGTTAAGCCCTGTAAAAGAGGAAGATCAAATATGTGAAAATGGAAGAGATCCGTTGTCATTTGGGATATGGATATTTCGGAACGAGCAACCAGTTCGTAATGACGACCGTGGAATTCTTGTAGCGATGACTTAAACCTAGGAACAAAGTAGCCTTGATTGAGTAGTTGTTGCGTCAGCAGCTGAACTCTGTCCTGAAAATTACTGTACTGGGTACCAGCAAGTTTTATGGTCACCGCCATGACTTTTTGCTAGATGTTACGGACTATTTGTGTCACAAATGACAACTGATATAGTCCGTTTGTCGCAATAACAATCAGGTCCTTTCATGACTTAATCACCGGGAATGTAACAAGAGTACCACGATCGGTGACACTAGAGGAGGAGGAATTGCTTACCTTCCGGAACACTCGAGTTCATCCCTGGTTTTAAGTGGGGTTCGTGTTGCTCGATTTTTACTTTTATGTGTAGTGTTTTGTAGATCATTGTTTGTCATTTTGTCCTGCTTTTTTTCTACTAGCTAATGTATTATGTATTGTCTCTCCTTCTTCGATTTATGGCTTCTGATTACCCATCAATCAAACTTCTTCAAACTTTTCTGACATTGTATAACCATTTATATTTCAAGCGAATCCAACAAAAAAAAATTCCTAATACAATTGCATTTTTCAATTATTATCTTAATTATTTTGTCGCGATCAAGGACCTAGGAATTTAATTATCTGTTCTATATGCCCCCGAGGTAAACTAATGCAAACATGTTACTAGTGTCTACTAATTTAAAAGAAATTACACGTGTATGCAATTAAGTATGAAGTTTTTGAAACAGAAACGCCTTCGTTTTTATATGTAATTGGAATGTTAACCAACATACAACAATTAGAGTTAAATATGTCTACTGATAAATGAGCTATTAGTGGTTTTCTACTGTTACAGGAGGTGACACAATCTATACACTAAATCTCGTACATACAATAACCTCATCTGAATTAAATTAATAATTTATATTCGCCTTTGAGGAAGGTACTCAATCATTTGCAATAGAACATTTATTTGTCACAACATCATTCGAGAGAAAATATATTTTCACAATAGGATTATGCATATTTATTTATGAGAAATCAAACATAATGATAGATGTAGTGCCCATACTACCGCCTTCAGAAATCAACATGACCACAAATGATCCCGTTCATCAAAAGTAATTTGCAATGAGCTTAGTGAAAAATTGATGGACAAATTTAAACTTCACTGTGATGATGGATTACTCGATCTTTAGTTTTATGTGTATGTTTTGTAGATCGTTGTTTGTCCTTTTGTCCTTTTTCTTTTGGCCATTGCGTTGTCTGTTCTTCTTCGATATACGGATTCTGATTGCCCCTTTGGTATCTTCAAACTCTTCTTATAGTCTTTTGTTTAAACCGATCGGGGTTCGAACCCACAATCTACCGCACCCTTGGAATATTCATTATGGTAGTATATACCGTATGTATTGCTGTTGGCCATCTTGCTGACTTTTTGTGGCTTTCTAAATACATATTTTGATAGAAATATAATACAACAAACATCCAAGATCACTCGAGCCCTCGACAAACATAAAACACGAAACATCCAATAGCACAAGAGAACTCAGCCAATACCACACATCGTTGACCATTTCATGATGATTCCAGGGCTGATATGTTTTACTCACTATCATACAACTCGTCACCTTTTTAAGATTTTTTTGTACGTACTTAGACTGGTTGGCATTTCAAGCCTATGATAGATTTGGATATATGGAAGATGCCTTTATTTCAAAAGACGTATTGATATATCATCCATATACGGGACAATAATACCATAGACTCAATAGGACAGTGTCATGTGTGTATGGTATATTCATCAATGGCAATTACGACCATAGCAACTCATCCCATAGCAACACGCAATTAATTTCATGGATTAACATTAATTGGATATTTTCCTCATGTGCAACATATCTATCCCCAGCTCTACAATAAATAGAAAGAATTCTAAAATGTCAAAAAAACACATAGAACATTTGATACACTCGGTGTATACTTGCACTCTGTTTATTACTCCAGGGAACATCAGGAACATGAATTGATCTGGCTTCCATCCCCAACAACGTGTTCACATCTATCATGGCTGTTAAATGCAATAGCATACAATTTAATTAAGATGTGCGTATTAACGGCGACATCCATTTATACACATTTTTATTTTCATACCGAGGCGAACTTAAAAACAGGCCTGTTTCGTACATTCAGATGATTTATCATTGTCATGAAGTGAAAATCATGTCACATACAAGAGAAATATACAAATTGCATTATTACTACAACAACAAAATTAGATTTATTTCTCCAAAGCCTAATCAGTTAGTTTATGATCTGACTACTTGCAGGATCAATTCAAACATTTATCATTAACAGTGTTGCATAACACGACATTTGGTCTTTTCCAATAACTGACAAACATAACAATAATATCCTTAATATATTACCAAGCACACTTCATCGACTGTTAAATGATAGTGATGATAATGACATTAAAAATGATTCATCAACAGATGTGATATTTCAACTAATACAGATCGAACTAAAAATTATGGGTCAGAACAATCAAGAATTACTCTCATAGTTTACGCATGTTGACGATGTTTTGACGATTGCACTAATAAAAGATAAGATACCAAAGGGGGAATCAGAATCCGTAAATCAGGACAGACAACACATGGCCAAAATATAATAAAGACAAAAGGACAAACAACTATTGACAAATAAAAAGAATGGTATTCCTGGACAATGTACCATGATATGAAATATATGCCGCTTCTACACAGACATATATAATAAGCATAAAGTTCAAGATTGGATCTCGGAGTATTTCACAACAAAGCTGCTCACCTAGTTATATTTGTGGTTCGCATTTTTCGCATACGTGGAATACACTTTTGTGCCCGCATTATTTTACTAAGAAGGGGGGTTTAGGCCCGAAAAAAACTAAATTGAACCCGTCACCTTTTACTGAATTAGGTGCATCTGCCCAGCCAGGAAATTAAGTGGTCATGTATATGTGTGTTAATGGTATTTATAATTCAAGTCCAAGTTCATTCGGATTTTTTAAATTCAAGTAAACACCGAATTATTGGTTGGAATACGGTTTCAGTTATGACGGAAACATTTGGGGGGGGGAGGTGGTACATTAAAAGACAATGTAATTTATACAATATTCATTATTTATATTGACTATAAGCATAAACTATTTTAAAAAAATGAAGGAAAACTCTCCCCTAATTTCAACATTTAGATAATATCAGTATATATCGAGACCTCCAAATTATTATTATATATTGTTTTATTGGAAGACGATAATTTATATTTACGTTTGCGGAAAATGTCGCACACAATTTATGCTGCCAAATTCGAACATACTGTCGTGGAATACGAGGGATTACACGTGTTATGATATGAAATATCAAGGTGAAATGGGCACTCACCTTGAATAATGATCCGTCTTCTGAAAATCTACAGACAACAGCAAAGAAGACACAATATTTAATACAAGCAGCATGCAGCAGTTCACGATCAAGGGAAGTAATTTACGACGTCATGTGCTCAGGTAAAATGGCAAAGGATAAATTGTGGACTGGGTGACATCTACAGGAAACTTACTCTGCACCACACTCGCCTCCTTCCTGTGGAACCCGACAACATACAGGCTATTACAGGATGCCAAACAGGTGAAATTAAGAATCAGTCACTTATTCACAGAATATATCCATTTCTAGCTAGAATATGGAAAACTTATGTACATAACATGCATCATTTGATGGTCACAATAAAAACATCTCCTCCCTGGAGTAGCAACTGCAAACGTATTTAAATATTTACAATAATATATACAATGTGCACCTGACTTTGACCCACTAGTCTTTATACAGAGGAGGCACTCGCACTGGCCATCCTCCATGAGTAAGCTGCACCGGGTTTTGTTCCAGGGCCGGGGGCCCTTGGAAATCTGCATTGTCTACGGGTCTTCCTGTGTCCTCACACAATAACATATAACAATAACAATAACATACATGGCAGCTTCCTTTTCACGACAACCTCTCAAGAATGCTTCTGTGCCTATCTGGTCAACTACATCACCAGAATTGTTGCAAAATCCATCTAGTGCCAAGAAATGGACTTCCTCTGCATATTCATCCAGGGTTTCTGTATCTAGCTGTCTAATATACTGAAGCTGCCGACGTGCTGAGGATGGCTCTTCTTTTCTACTAAACCTATGCTTTAGCAAGCGTCGCAGCTCTTCGTAGCTCCTGTCTGACCCAGCTCTTCGTCCAAACTCAAGGGCTCCATCTAACAGACAATCAAACAGTCTGCTTGTTTTCTTAGCCTCATCCCAACACCTTCTAGAAACTGTCCGGTCAAAGCGGTAAATGAATGACTCCCACGTTAGGTTACCTTTTCCAGTAAAAATTGGCATCTTCTGGAGAGGTGGACTACGACTTTGATCCCTAACTCGAGATTGTGTAAGGGCCCTTTCAGGAGATTCCTCCGAGGACGAGCGGCTGTACTCGTGACGATATCGCTTCTTCTTTCTCCCACGACTAGCACCACTGTTATCTTTTGGGTCAATAGATACCCTGGGTTGCTGTTGAGCCCCTGTAGAGAGTCGATTGAATACCTGGTCTTGATTAGGTAAAGTAGGTGGTGGTTTATTGAAATCAAAAGCTTGCTGAGCAGGTGGTACTGGATTTGATGCTGGAAACCATTGAGAACGTAGATTAATGTCATGATAAGGCTTCTGTGTAGCAAACAGATTTGGCCCAACATCCATGCCCATATTCCTTGGAGGCAGATATGAACCATGCATGCCATAGCCAACATTATGATAACTATCGGGCATTTCACCCTTTAAATTACTGTCAATAAGATTGATCAAAAGGAGCGGGGCCTTTGGCCTCTGCATCTTGTCAACAGTAGGATTACTTGGCCTACCATCAATATCTAAATTCGATTTTGCCGAGGAAAACTGGTCCCCTGACGATTTCGAGTCAGTCTGTGGTGTCTTTGGATTTTTTATGACAGTTGTGTTAGGAGAGTCTATCAACGACTCCACCAGTTCAGGAAATAACGAGTCTCCTCCAGTTAAAGGTGTGCTTGTCTTTGCTTTACTAATACCTAACCTCTTCTCTACTTTGGCATTCTTTGTTTTAATCAAGTTATCAATTTGATTCTCCATAGTTTTCGTTTCATCTTAGCCGTCTTTCATTGACGTAGACTCTTTGTTGAACTTTTCTACTATTTCGGGGTCTTTAAACTGAATAGTGATCCCATTAACATTGATTGTTCCACCTTCACTAACCTACTGGTAAAATCACCAACATTCTCTTCTACACCTCTTATTCTTTTTTGAACACTGGCTATCTGTTCTATAGCCTCTGCAATTCTAGCGGCAGTCTTATTTTCATTACCATGGAGCATGGACTTCCACATATCTAAAGGGTTCGGCTCTATAAATTGTTCCTTTAGTGCTTTGCGTCTCATACCAGTTATTCCAGAGACTGTATGGAGGTCAATAAAATGATTTTGATTTCTAGTCTCTACTATAGTGGATGTCATGCCACTGTCAATTCCTTCAATTTCTGCAAGCTCGTCTGCGGTAGCAGACATTATGTCTATCAACTTATGAGCCATGATGTAAACAGAATTTGTTTTTCAATGTCCTTTTATTTTTTAATTCACCCAGATGAAGACTAAATTTAAACCAAACGATTATATTTATGCATGTTCTATTATGATATCATAAATAATTTTCCCTTTTTGACAATTCACAATTTTATTGATGGAAAACACGTGAAAATTGTCAAGTCCGATTGTTTACAATTTGTAAAAATTATTTCCGGTTATGATATGCGCAGAACGGCAACTTCCGTCTTGCTGGATTCAGACGAAATCAGCAATGGCGGAAACGAAATGGCGAAATGAAATATTCCGTCTCGAAAGAAAAATTATGTCTGCTGCCTGAATATCGAATGAAATATATATTTATGATCGCCTCTGTGTGGGGAATCTAATCAGTATAGTGCTCACTCAATAGCAAGCTTGGAACTGTAATAAATCAATCAATGTGAGTTGATGACGTGAGACAAATATTCCCACGCGGTTAAATTTGAATGAAAGGCAGATCCTGTCGACGACGCCAATGTCGTGGAATCCGAGGGATTACACGTGTTATGATATGAAATATCAAGGTGAAATGGGCACTCACCTTGAATAATGATCCGTCTTCTGTAAATCTACAGACAACAGCAAAGAAGACACAATATTTAATACAGCAGCATGCAGCAGTTCACGATCAAGGGAAGTAATTTACGACGTCATGTGCTCAGGTAAAATGGCAAAGGGTAAATTGTGGACTGGGTGACATCTACAGGAAACTTACTCGGCACCACAATACAATAATTCATCAACATGCACATTTACGACGGAAAAGTCAGTCACATTCACCGGTGCATGTGCGAATGAAATTATACCATCGATAAATCGCTCGTTTGTCTACAAAGCGAAAGAAGGACGTCATGTTAGAATTGTATATGATATCTAGTTGAGAGAGAACACGGTAAAACAGATAAAGTTGTTATATGATCAAACATCTTTTAGACGATTTTGGTTATCCTTTGGTATTCCTGCTACCAAACCTTTCTAATTATTTGGATTCCCAATCTTTTGACTTTGAGCCTACCTGGTGAAGGTTATTACAGAAACGCACCATACAGTACTGCACTAAATCAGATATTTACGCTTGTTTTTTATTTTATTATTATTATAGGGATGTCATTGAACTTTATTCACAATTACATTGCCTATGTTTTAACTTCACATGTAAATAACATAAATAAAACATTTTAATTGATAATACATGAAATAAAGCCAAATCTGATAGGGAATTTCCGCCTGAAATTTTCTCATAATGGCAATATCGTTGAAACCATAGCTCCAATTGCCTCTTACCATCAATAAATCCGCTTAAATGTAAAGATGTAATCTATCCATGAAAGGAAACAATGAATTTCAATGACGATTTCGATTTCCTAGATGTAAATTTTCACTGATTGAGCAACATTCCTGCATTACAATGTATACACTATGTGCATTTCAATTGATATTATAGAGTTCATCGTCTTCATATCAGGAATCGTGAATTGCATATTTACAAGGTATCATAGTCATAAGATATATTACCGCAATTCCTTACTGGGTACCAGTTTTTGCAATGGTGTTCCTAAACTCGTGTTGTTCTATAAGTAAAATTAGAACTTCCATTCGAACAGTCCTCGGAATAGAAGATTTGAATTTAGTGGTTCGAATCAAAATCTTGAATTTATTTATATATGATTCTAAGTAAAAACTGAAAAATTCACAGTTCCGAAAAACTATTTTCTGGTCTTGGGCCGGAGGACAGGTGCTCATCGTGAGGACTGTTTGATTCGCCCGGTATCACATCCAGCTTTATTGGAGTGCGATCGTGTTTTGTTTCATCTTTACGTTTGTACTGTTGTTGTTTTCTTGTATCTGGGTCATTCCTTTATTCGAACACCCCTCGAACATGGATGGTACTCTCCTTTAGTCTTAAATGTGCGTTATATATTGTATGTTTATCTTGCATAGAATATGAGCCTGCTTGATGAAAAAGGTTATTACAGAAACGTGCTTTGCGCCCTAAATAAGATGATTACGTTTTTATTATCAACAAGAAGACCTGTATTTCAGTCACGTTTGTTTTGCTATTTTAAGATGACCTTTTTATGAGAGTTCATGTTGCATAAGTATTTTTTTTTTTTAAATATTTATGTGATTGTTTTGTTGAGTTTGTGCATTCAGATAACCTCTGTACTAAATTATCTGTTGGTTATTATGTGTTCGCTCAAATATTGATGAGTTCTCTAAATCATAATGTTTTGTATAGTAGACGTATCCAATACGGTACGTCGCCATTAAATAGCTAACAAATTGTTCATTTGATGTTAAATAACCAACACTCACTCAGTATATGGCATATGTTGAAACAAATACCCATTTTCGACACAAAATAACATATTCTAACATTAATGGAAATAAATAAGGTTTGACCGAGAGACTTTTTCAATGTCAAACTTCGATCTGTTATGTCGATCTAAACGTGAAATTCATATATTAGCTGTTTCCGGGGCAAACAGTTGAAATAATAACAATTCAACACCATCTGGCAGAAATAAACTTCTAAAAAGCAAAATGAACACGAGTATTCCCGGTTCGAAATGCATTAATGTATATTCTTGTTGAAGGGACCGGGTGGCTCAGTGAGTTAGGTAGTTGTATTACCTAACAACTAATACAAGCCTATCACCAATAAAGCATGGGTTCGCGCCCTGCTTTGTAAATTACAAAAAAGTGTACACTCGACTCTCCTCCGCAAGTGATAAAGTTTACCAGTTATTGGCCCATGGTCGGTGGTTCTCTTCGGGTACTTCGGCTTCTTCCACCACTAAAACTGGTCGCCATGATAAAGTTGAAATATTGCTGAAAATAGCGCTAAACACCAAAAAATTAATTCAAATCAAATCATTATATTCTTGTTGTGTAAAACAACTTGCTTATCGGACGGGATTTAAATATGACGCTCCTATCACATTAAAAACTTAGTGCAACTCGTAAGAAGTAACAGAATGAATGGGGGTCTTTGTTTGAAGCTCAATAGTTCCCGGTCTATCAGTTATATTTTTATTATCTTGTGGAGGTCAATATTCCCATCTATAGTCCAATTTCAGTGTTATCACCATGTGCATGTGTTTACTACAAAATGACTGCTTGCTTGTAAACTTGTTCCCATGACGAATATAGCTGAAATACTGTTCACCGGAAGTTAAAAAGTAAGCAGTCTCCTCATTAAAATAATCATAGTAGCAAAACGACATTAGTAGTCTCCCTTTAATAGCTTTTATTGCACCCATTAGTCACACGTGTTTTATTATAGTACGTACTATAATAAAACACGTGTGACTAATAATTCAACAAAGTTCTTCTTTGTTTTCGTTCTAGTCTATTTTCCATTAGTAGTGAACGCATTCAAATATGAGAAATTGAGGAACCGTTCCATAAACCCATCTTTTACCCAACAGCTAATAACAAATTATGTCATAATAAAAGATTGCTTACAAAACAGTCAAAATGAAATGTGACTCATTCACGCAACCTTCAAAGACCATATACACATCATAATCAATATATGCTTAGATTTAATCACTACGACACGTTCTACTAAGAGTGTAAATATAGAAAGACCATTGAAAACAATATCCACTTAAGCGTGATAGTCTATAGAATCCTCAAAGGGAAACTGAAAAGTGGTATGAAAAATATTAGTTCATTATATGTAAGTGATTATCTTAAAAGGTTTATGTAAATAATTACTAGTTATGTCAATTAAGAAATCAAGCCCTGTTTTTTACTTGACACATTGATACAGTCTTAGATATTGTAAAGCCAACTATCATACGATCACGGCCACGAAGGCCCCTTAATAAGAAAGGGCTGCATATGAACCTTTTATATATTCTTTGTATAAATCTCTCCTGGTACTGGATTAATACAAAGCGAACGGTAAGAAACGATAGCAGTATGCGGAAAACGGACAAGATGATTCCCTTGAAAACGATGGGAATGGCAATTCATGTTCACTCAATGCCAAGCAGCCCAGAAAAGTTCACCCAGAAGATTAAATTCTCTGTTTCTGAACTCTTATAAATCAATTAGCTCTGTTTCGACAAATTCCATATCTTGCATATATCATCTATATGTAAGAAATAACAGTATTGTAATTTACGAGAAGTCGGTGTAGCACAGAATGTACACTTTTTTTTCCACAATTGCAAAATAACACTATGTTCATGTTTGAACGTTGGAATATGATCTTAATGTCATTTCGCAACGTTGATTTATGTTGATTCAAAGTTGTTGAATTTTAATCTTTGTGTTCATTTTTATCTGAACGAGGGTCAATATTTCTTAATGGTTAGATATGGTTACATGTCAGTGATGTTGAGTTTATTTTAAAGTGACTAGAGATGATTACGTGTCTGTGATTTTTCCTTTTATGTCATATCGGCTAGGGATGGAGATTATTACATGCCAGTTAGTGAATTATTTATTAAAACCTTGCATGCAGTATTGTTATACCATAGATAGAACAACATACACCGTAAGACTGAATGTTTTGTATAGAAAATTGCTTATTCATTATGACATTCCAGTCTTTCTACTCTATGAATAGAACAACATACACCGTAAGACTGAATGTTTTGTTTCTTGACTATGATCGTACCTCGTGAGTTTTATTCCAGAAGCAATTCGTGCTGACTAAATTAGATAACTATACTTTTATTACTGTACAATAGACAGCCTAACACCCATTGTAAGAACTGATTTGTTTTATACCACTCTTTAAAAAGGTTTTGACATAAATTGTTCATGCTTGTATGACACTATTGAAAATTGTATGCCAATTTCAGTTTGAGTCAGTTAATTCTGAAATGCATTAAACTTTTAAAAAAAATATTGCATGAAATATTGAAGGAAAATCTACCAAATTGATGGACAACAATTGTATACATACTCTCTAGAGAGATTTTTAATTCACCACGCCATTTTGTTTTATTTGTTATATATTAGAGTAGAAAGATAAATAAATATTTACTTTCGATTCAGTAGGAAATGTTGGAAATGTTCATTTGTAGACATTGGTTTTAATTAAATAAGTGTTTTAAAACGTTGAATTTAAACTGATTGTTGCTGTTTTATTGCGAGTAATCTTAAAGAAACCTAATAAATACTCTTCTGTTATATTCCAAAAGAGATGACGGCGTGTGTTCGCGCCCGGCTTTGTAAATTACAAAACAAGATGCACTCATCTCTCGCTAGCGCTCGTGAAAAAATAATCGAATATAAATACCCAACCCATGGTTAAATGAGGACAAATCTACGGCTGCCATGATTTATTTCTTAATTATATAATGATGGTTTTATCTGGACACCTAGGAGATAACTGTATTGTATTTGAAAATTTCACGGCATCAATTGGAGATTTAATGGTCGCATATTGAGTTTACTGGCGACGCGATAGCAGAGCCAGTAAACGGATATTTGCGACCATTAAATCGACAATTGATGCCGTGTACATACAGTTATCTCCATTCTAATGTAATCATATATCTATAGATGTGTATTGCCACATTATTGACAAGATGATGTAAGCGGTAATCAGCTAAAATTCTAAAAAAAATATATTGTGCTATTCCATCCGTGGAATTGATACCGTGAAAATGACATCATTAAATCGAAAATTAATGCCGTGAAATTTTCAAATACATTCTATGCAAGCATGTGTATTGCCACATTACTGACAAGATGACGTAAGCGATAATCGGCTAAAATTCTAAAAATATCTCATGATATTTCAACCGTGGAATTGATACCTTGAGAATTACAGCATTGTCCAATCACAAACCAGGAATATTAAACAACTACATTAGAGTTACTAACATCAAATTGTGGAAGGGTGATCAACGTCAGTTTTAATTATATTACAACTGAAGCTGAAGGCAACAATGATACATTCGTGATACTGTAAGTATATGTATATCATTTAAAGCCATTAATAAATCGTGTTGTTGGCTTAAAATAGAAGCAAAGTGTCATCTAGTTGTACCAAAATAAAAGAAAATTAGCATATTTTACATCTGATATATTTGTACTCTTATTACAGTAATACATGATTTTGTACTATTATTACAATACCACGTGATATATTTGTACTATCATTACAATACCACGTGATTTTGTACTAATCAAGACTGTAAATCAACAAAGGATACTTGTAATTAGATGTAATCAGGCATAGAAAGAGGGGTGTATGTCAAATTTTATTTAAAAGACCTTCTTTCCAGTATTTTATTCCTACAAGATACAATTTTCCCTACTGATAACGTAGGTAGATGTATCCATATACTAAATTATCATAGATGTCAAGAGTGTTGAGGGACCCGGGTGGCTCAATGAGCTAGGTAGTTGGATTACCTAAAAACTCATACAAGCCTGTCACCAATACGGCGTGGGTTCGCGCCCGACTTTGTAAATTACAAAAAAGGTGCATACAACTCGCAGCCGCAAGTGATAAAGTTTACCAGTTGCTTGCCCATGGTCGGTGGTTCTCTCCGAGTACTCCCGGCTTCCTCCACCACTAAAACTGGTCGCCATGATATAACTGAAATATTGCTGAAAGTGGCGTTAAACACAATAAAGCAAACAAAAACATCAAGAGTGCTACATGTAATCAACAATTTTAGAATATGTATTTGAAGATTTGCCAACATACTACTAGTAGATATTACTGTTGTAAATAGAGTTTAACTTGCGAATCGCGTATCTGGCAATGTAAAATTCACAATAACATAAGATAATAATCACTGATTGACTGTGGAGGACTAGAGAGGTAGAGATTAAATACAGTGGACTATTGTTTGACTGAAACTAAATGGGGATACTTTATAGATTAATGATGCTTTTTTCCATTTCTTCCCTTTAATTTGATTTAAAGAATACTTTTCATTGATATTTCAATACTTTCCTTGGTACTTCAATATAAAGATCCAAACGCCTATGTTTGTATTTTAGTAACAGTTCCTGTTATTTTTTTTACGGTAATTCTCCATCATGTAATAGCAAAAATGGAAACTATAAGAATTGTCAAAAAAAACTACATGTAGAACCAATATCGGCCATTTTTTACCCACTGTTGCTAGTCCATTGTTTTTCTAAGATAGAAACACCTGATTTTATGAGTTTCAAACACGATGTCTAAACTGTTAGAGAAATTGGACCTTGTCCATTTTTTGTCTTTGTGTTGCATTATTCTGTGCTTGCTTCTTTAGTTTTTGTTTTGTTTTGTTTTGTTTTTTGTTTTTGTTTATTTTAGGGGAGGGGTGAGAGTTATTATATTTATTATTAATTCTTATATACGGAAGCGTATTAGGGACATTCATAGCTAAAATTTTAAAGTCCAAAATTTGACTTTTTTTCAGCAATCCTTGTCCATCTCTGTAATGACATTTTCCCCTGTTTATGTTGAAAGGTAAGATAATTGTGTTGGTATTTCCTTTTCTATATTTGTGTTAAAAGGTAAAGGTAAAAGTTAAGGTCATTCTGTTAGTATTTCTTTGTTGTGACGTTATATTATATCTGGAATGCCTTTTACTTGTACTTGGTTTTTTTTCTTTTATTTGTTTTGTATTAATATCTATATTTTGTTTTCTCTTCTTAGATATCTATTGTATCATAACGTTAGGGATATGGAGTTTAACGCCACTTTCAACAATATTTCAGTGGCAGTCAGTTTTGTTGGTGGAGGAAAACAACCGACCTGTCACAAGTCACTGACAAACTATATCACATAATGTTGTATCGAGTACATATCGCCTGAACGGGATTTGAACTCACAACGTTAGTGGTGATAGGCACTGATTGAAGAGGTACCATGCACTCACGACCACGACGACCCCTTGTTGTATTATGCCTTTGTTATTGATTATTTACTTGATTTTACTGATGTGTCCGTACTATGTATACGTTTGTTAAGTATCGATTTTATCTCGGTTTCTGTGATTTTCCAATTGGAATTTGGAACTGTTCTGTCGATATGCTACTTTATTACTTTTGGTAAATCTGTTACCAAGTTACCTCAACGAATATATTATCGCTGATATCTAATATTGTATAAATATCACTGACTTTGTCTTGACAAATCTTCAATGAACATACCATCGTTGATATAGTTTGGTTCGTCTTCGATACGACATTGCTCTGAGAAATCAATTTCCGCAAAAGAAATCAACGATGTCTTATATTTCTTTTCTTTAATTAATGTGCATTTGTTTTATTTGTATTGTTTTTTATCTATAGTGTTCTTTCCATATAACACCACGATATAACTGAGATGTTGGTGTTAAACACCAATCAATCAATCAACCAATCAATCAATCAATCAATCAATCAATCAATCAATCAATCAATCAATCAATCAATCAATCAATCTGTATATTGTCTGGATTGTTCGCTTATTGAGTATCGCTTTAAACTTTAATACTTTCTTTTCATGTGTAATGTTATACTGTATCGCTTTCGTCTTTGCAGGGGAGTTCGTGGCCGCCATCCTATGACAGTTTATATCAGGGCTTTTATTTTCTTATAATAGCATTGTATTACATATGCAAAATGTGGTAGCTCATAGGAAACTCTTTCCCATTATGTTATATTCAATATTGTATTATCATATACGGGTATACTGTACATTAAACCTACATCTACTAGACAATAATACTGCTTAAATAAAATGGATATATTGATATATTTGTATCATTAGCGTGCATCTATTATTTGATTCTAGTCTTGCATGTAACATGAGCTACATGTTTTAGAAACATTCTCACGTATTGATTGTGTTAAATTTTATTTAGATCAAGGCCGACTGATTTGAAATTGGATTCTATAGAATAAATTGACAAGTTTTTGTTTCCAATAATTTTACTTCAAAAGCTGATATTTCATATTAATTTCAGGAAAAGAGATAAAATCCTTCATTAAGTATGTATATCAATACATATTCTAAGTGATATGACTCACTTTTACAATTTTAATATCGATGCATGCAACTGGGTGGGTGGAATGCTATGAGATTGTAAATTATAAAATAAAAATTTATGAAAATTTTAATTGTTCTCGACCAATTAAGACGTTTATTATTTTTTCATTTTTATGGACGTGTCAGATATCACAAAGGTTTAGTTTTTGTGTGTGTAGTATTTTATGGGTCCTTCTTCGATTTACGGATTCTGGTTACTCCTCTGGTGTCTTCAAAACTATTCTTAACGAAAACCACAATAGAAAATAAAAGCATAACAAATCAATTCTTTACCATGATATAAAATTACTTACTCATACAGAATGAGAATGTTTATACATGAATGTTTCAGATTTCGACATGAAAGTGGCAAGAACAAAGAGTTTCCTGTAATGGCTTCGTACTGCTATTCCGAACATCATCATAAATCAAAGATCTAAACCTAATCAGATGTGTATAATAATCTGGTCAATCAATCCTGTTTATATTTGTATTTTTGTAAATATGTAGCATTGCAAGGAATAACACTGGATTCTCCTAGAACCCGGGTGGCTCAATGAGTTGGATTACCTAACAACTCACACCAATACAGCGTGGGTTTGCGCACGGCTTTGTAAATTACAAAAAAGGGTGTACTCGACTCGCAGCCGCAAGTGATAAAGTTTACCAGTTGCTTGCCCATGGTCGGTGGTTCTCTCCGGTACTCCGGCTTCTTCCACCACTAAAACTGGTCGCCATGATATAGCTGAAATATTGCTGAAAGTGGCGTTAAAACACCAAAAAATCAGCAACAAAAAATCGTTGGGTTCTATATATGGGATGCCTACCATTTCATAGGAGACATTGTCTCATTCTCGTTTTTGTGGGGTTTCGTGTTATCAGTATTTTAGCTCGGTGATTTTCGTATTTTTTATATTTGATGTTTTCTTATGCTTGGATCAACTATTTTCCTGACAATCTCTTTAGACTGAGAGACTCTGTATTATTCCATGGTATATAGTATTGTCTCCCACCATATGGGCTAGACATATTGGTCTCGTATTGTCCGTTGGTGGCATATGGTTGTATGGCCATCTCTCCTCTTCCATTTTAAATGGGGATTCCTCAACGCTTTTCCGGCTTGTTTATTACCATATGAAGAATCGGATGTCGTCACATCGTTTGACTGAACTTTTTTTGTGAAGGAGATGTCGCCCTTTTTGGCGTAGAATATTATATAAAAAATAATTGAGGTTTAATTTGTTTTGTGTCAAGAATAACTTTTAAATCTTTTTTGATTTAGACAGAATTGTAATGCATAGCAAATTGTTCGAAATAAAAGGATTATAATTTCACCAAACCTTAGTACATAATATTTCCTTCGGATCTGTTTCGTTAGTTATGCCTAAATGAAACATATTTTGCTGACAGTCCGCCTTCTTTTATGCAATGCACTCACAAGTAGTCGTGTACTAGTATTTTATGTACTGTTTTGTAATTGCAGAAACAATCACACAAGTGACAGTTCACCCCCGGTTTTTAGTGGAGTTCGTGTTACTTGATCATTAGTTTTATATGCATGTTTTGTAGATGGTTGTTTGTACCTTTTTCTTTTGGTCATTGTGTTGTCTGTTCTTCTTCGATATACGGATTCTGATTACACCTTTGGTATCTTCAAGCTTTTCTTACAAGAGTCTTAAACTATCTTGATGATTTTTAAAATAATTTGGCTCTCCAATATTTTGGCTTTGAGCGTACCCGATGAACGTTATTCCAGAAAAGCGTCGTGTGCCCTAAATTTGATATCTACGTTTTCATTGCAAAAGTACACGAAGACTTAAGATTCCAGAAATTAATATCCATTAGTATCGCTAAAATCCTTAGACAGAATTATACCTACCTGACACTAGTCGGAGCTTGAACATATTTGCTTCACATAACACAGTAATATATCGGGTTTTTTTTCAATACGATGTATTAATTATGTAATGTTCCCATTCGATATTCCAGATAAAGAACAAATTTCGAACATAGAAAAGAAAATTGGGACCATTTTATTTTTGTAAGGTTTGATATTTGATAAATGTTACATGGGATGATACCACGATTATAATGATATCTAATTCTTTTTAATTGGTTTAATGGTTGACAAGGTAGGCTAATTACAAGACATTATAATCAATTAGGAAATATTAGCAAACATTTTATGTTCATATATCACATTTAAGACAAGAATTTTCCTTCATAATGAGAGTAAACCATAGAATTCTTAAAAAATTGCAGACAAAGCAAGAGAATGTTGTCTAATTATATCTACACAGAAGTCTAATTTCCCTAGGTGGCCATACTAAATGTCAAATCGAAAAACATGATCCAAAGGAATGTCAGATCAAAATGATACTGATAATACTGACAACCATGTACAGTATTCTTATCAGCATTTCATTATTGTGGCTTGTTGTTGTTTAATTTCAACATCATGTTGTACATGATCTAGACTATGTTGTCTTTTGTTGTACTTGATCTGTTTCATACTTTATATGTGTTTTACTTTATCTGTGTTGCACTTTATTTATGTTGTACTTTATCTGTGTTGCACTTTATCTGTGCTGTACTTTTTCTGTGTTGTACTTTATATGCGTTGTACTGGATCTGTGTTGCTTATCTGTGCTGTATTTTATATGTGTTGTACTTTATCTGTGTTGTACTTTATTTATGTTGTGCTTTATCTGTGTTGTACTTTATCTGTGTTTTACTTTGTATGTGTTTTATTTTATCTGTGTTGTGCTTTATTTGTGTTGTGCTATGTCTGTGTTGTATTTCTGTGTTGTACTTTATTATGTTGTACTTTATCTGTGTTTTACTTTATCTGTGCTGTACTTTATAATTGTGTGTTGTACTTTATCTGTGCTGTACTTTATCTGTGTTTTACTTTGTATTTGTTTTTATTTTATCTGTGTTGTGCTTTATTTGTGTTGTGCTTTGTCTGTGTTGTACTTTATCTGTGTTGCACTTTATTATGTTGGACTTTGTCTGTGTTTTACTTTATTCGGTGCTATACTTTATATGTCTTGTACTTTATCTGTGTTGTACTTTATCTAGGTGGTACTTCCTTTGTGTTGTACTTTATTTGTGCTGTACTTAGTCTGTGTTATATTTTATTGGTGTTGTATATCTGTATTGTCCTTTATCTGTGTTGTCCTTTATCTGTGTTGTACTTTATCTATGTTGTACTTTATCTGTGTTGCACTTTATTTGTGCTGTACTTTGTCTGTGTTGTACTTCTGTGTTGTAGTTTATCTGTGTTGTACTTTATTTGTGTTGTACTTTATTTACGTTGTACTTTATCTGTGCTTTACTTTATTTGTGTTGTACTTTATCTGTATTGTATTTTATATGTATTGTGCTTTATCTGTGTTGCATTTCATATGTTTTGTACGTTGTACTTTATCTGTGCTTTACTTTATATGTGTTGTACTTTATTTGTGTTGTACTTTATCTGTATTGTACTTTATCTGTGTTGAATTTTATCTGTATTGTACTTTATCTGTGCTGCCCTTTATATGTTTTGTACTTTATCTGTGTTGCACTTCATATGTTTTGTACTTTATTTGTGTTGTATTTTATATGTATTTTACTTTATCTGTGTTGCCCTTTATATGTTTTGTACTTTATCTGTGTTGCACTTTATATGTTTTGCACTTTATCAGTCGAGAACTTTATTTGTGGTGTGCTTTATATGCCAACCGCATCGGTCGTGTAATGGTTATCGTGCTCGCTTCGAGTGCAGTAGATCGTGGGTTCGAACTCCAATCAGGTCAAACCAAAGACTATGAAATTGGTATTTGTTGCTTCTCCGCTAAGCACGCAGCAAAAAGAAAGAGAAAGAGACAAAGATTGGTTGGCTCGAAATCAGGATAATGTGTCCGATTGGTGCGATATGTCTATGTGTTGTACTTTATCTGTGTTGTACTTTACTTGTGTTGTACATATTTTGGTTTAGTTTTACCTCGAGTTGTATCGGGATCACTTTCTCTAAAATAAAATAAGAACATCCAGTCATCATTATGATGTGTGGTATAAATATTCATATTTCCTAAACTAACAATTAACACTGCCTTTAAGTAATAGCGCATTCTTGAGTTCTTTAGTTTAGTTTTCCTCTTTGATCTTATGTGACATCTTCAAAGTGTATCTACCCGCGAACAAATATTGTTTCAGTGTGGTAGCACTATAAAAATCCAACTAAGCGTGTTGGTCTAGTACAAGGCGGACATCACCTTCATTTCATCAAATGTAACTTGTTATCACCATGATATAGCTGGGGTCAAAACATGCTCATTTGGCGTTAAACAACAATTACACACTCTCTTAAATTATGATATATTGTTTTCACCAGATATCTTATATCTATGTCCCCTTCAGTAATTCTGAATTTTCATTTAAACGGTAAGAAATCGTTAATTTTACTTCAAAAAGCTTGTTTATCATATACTATCAAATTATCTATATGTATTATTCAGTACTACACTGTTAATTCGATATATACGATTATATATACAATTACAAAAAAAAGAAGATAATATCTCTAAACCCTATTAAGAAACAGATGGGTTTATTTTGATTTCAACTACATACGTATAATGTTATACTATATTATTGTTCTATAAAACTAATAACGATTAATGTCGTCTCTGTCCTTCGAAAACAAGTGGTTTTAAACATTAAGATTTTATCTAAATGCAGAAAATCGAATATTTTGTCTATATATTGATATTGGACAGACGACTCGATCGTTTTGGGGTGCTCGCCTCGCGTGTTGAATATTGTTGGATTGATCCATGACCGGATCGAATTAAATACTATAAAACAAGTATTTGCCGTTTCTCCGTTAATCACGGGTAGACGACTCGATCATTTTGGGGTGCTCGCCTCGCGTGTTGAATATTGTTGGATTGATCCAAGACCGGGTCGAATTAAAACAAGTATTTGTCGTTTCTCTGTTAAACACGGGCAGCATGAAATAGTAAAAGCCAATACTATTTGGCTCATTTGACACTAATAGCTGACGATGCTGACATTTTTTTGTATCTAAAATTCCACAAAAGAAAATAAACCTTTGGAAGATTTTGAAATAAACACGTATTAGTGAGACGAGACACGGATAAACTTTTAGGGACTCCCATGAGCCAATTTTAGGGTTATAACTGGTAGTAATTTACATACTGTCACAAGCAAACTAAATTGAGATCATTGATCAGCGAATAGTGTCTTGAAAGACTAAAATAAAATACAATTATAATCGTTAGTTACCTCCAGTTGTTTGTCAGGGGATTCATGTTTTATTTACGTTTTATTTTTGTTTGTTTACGCATAGTGGTGTCCAACACATATTGTGTTGTGTTTTTGTTTTGTTTTTCTTCTTCTATGTTGACAGTTTCTCTGGATTGTACATTTTCTATTGTCCCTTCGGTATACTCTCACGTTTATTTAAAGTTGTTGTTTCTGTTCATAAATTATTTATCTTTCCAATCTTTTTACTATGAACGTTATTTCAGAAAAACCTCGAGCACAATAAGTTAGAAATCTACGTTTTTGTTTTATGTTTTACACTTGGGATTGTATTTTGTAAAAAAATGTAGCTCTTTCTTCTCATAATTCGGAGAAAAGCTATAGTATCGTCCTAACAGCTGTCAACGGAACATTACAAGTTTTCTTATTTTATTCAGCTCTTTATGGTAGTAACCACTTAAGAGCTAACAGTATCTTCTAATTTCGGAATTTCCAATTGTCTTTTAAACTAATGATACAGTTGACTTTCACATACATAGGTGTACTACTAAAACACTTAAGTCTATTATACAGACAAATCTACTTTCACAGACATACAACTTGAAAACCCAAGAAAGCAGTGTCAGAACAGTTCCAATATTCAATAGAGAAATCGTAGAAAGATGGAAAATCAATACTTCTAACACACATATATAAGACCGCTCACTATCATGACTTGACCGCTCACTATCATGACTTGGTATATCCACTTCCACTAAAAGTGGCAGAATTATTCTTGTTTCATTAACTTAATATTGAGTATATTAAAAATCCAACCCACTTTCATATAAAGAACGACCGAAAATATATATTGCAACACAACAAGTAGTCAATTTTCTAGATTGTCTTAATTGGAGAGAACATGATAATCATTTCAAATTTTTGATTGTATATCAGAATGATATTGTTAAGCTACGTCTAAGCAATTGGATTTCACGTACTATATAGAGCAACGCATTATTTTTTGTAAAGCATTAAACAAATACAATAACAATTGTTTTCCCTGAACATTTGTATTGACAAAATAAAATAAAATTAATAATTTAACATTGTAGTGCTTCAATGGATCGAAGGAGATCAATGTTCGATCCGGATCACCTTCGTGCAACAGTCCTGTTAAGCAAAACGAATCCCACAAAAAAGCATGGTGAACTCGGAAAAGTAAACCGTTCTGTAAATCCAGTGGCACCCGTCGTATTATTCATGTTACACATTTAGGAGGAATGTGCTAGATGGTGGTGGTTTAAGGTGTTTAACTCCACTTTCAACAATATTTCAGTTATATTGTGGCGGTCAGTTTTATTGGTGGAGGAAACCGGAGTACCCGGAGAAAACCACCGACCTGTCGCAAGTCACTGACAAACTTGATCACATAATGTTGTATCGAGTTCACCATGCCTGAGCGGGGTTCGAACTCACAACGTTAGTGGTGATAAGCACTGGTTGCATAGGTAGTTAACAATCCAACTACCATACGATCACGACCAAGACTGTCATTGGAATGTGTTAGAGGCCTATGATCATTTAGAAAATAATAAATTTGAAACCAATAAGAATAATATACCGTTTCTATATAAAATATAGTGATATCATTATTTTTAACTCTGATACAAAACATATGACTGTTTTCCATTTTAATTTCTAGAATGAGTTTATCAATTTGCATTACATTACTGTAGAGGACGTAGGAAAATTACATAATTTAGTGTATCCATTGGAGGGAGAGGAGGTGAAAATCCATTAATTATGATTTTCTATACTGCCTAGTTATTTTATTTTATTTTAGCTGAAATATTTCAAACAATATGATTTTCTAAATTACACGTGTCTATGGCTTTTCCTGACCACTTTCAATTCGACCTTTCAGATCTTGTGATGATGCGCTGGATCTGAATAAAACCCATTAAAATATAAAAATAGCATTTCTGTTTATATGTCAGATATGTGTATTTATATGTCATAAATGACGTGTTGCACAAAATTGTCAAAACATAGCGTATCTTATAAAGCCCAGGCTAAATTTTATCTTCAAATATTAATATTCAAATAGGAATTTACTTAATGCCATTACATAGCATATTTTTTCCATCTACATCACAAGTATAGTAGAGAAATGAAAATAAAAAAGTACAACACCGCAAAACAGCATCCAAACTCCAGTGGGTAAATCATACAAACAGGGACAATAAAAACAGCATCCAAACTCCAGTAGGTAAATCATACAAACAGGGACAATAAAAACAGCATCCAAACTCCAGTAGGTAAATCATATAAACAGGGACAATAAAAACAACATCCAAACTCCAGTAGGTAAATCGTACAAACAGGGACAATAAAAACAGCATCCAAACTCCAG
>MJUT01038264.1:1602434-1626688 GCA_002080005.1 Gigantidas platifrons | reverse complement strand
CACATAACGAAGATACACGTTAAGAAAACCAAAGGGACAATTAAGAATGAACAATCCAGAGAATCTGTTAACACTGGATACCACAAGACACATAACGAAGATACACGTTACGAAAACCAAAGGGACAATTAAGAATGGACAATCCAGAGAATCTGTTAACACTGGATACCACAGGACACATAACGAAGATACACGTTAAGAAAACCAAAGGGACAATTAAGAATGAACAATCCAGAGAATCTGTTAACACTGGGTACCACAGGACACATAACGAAGATACACGTTAAGAAAACCAAAGGGACACTTAAGAATGGACAATCCAGAGAATATGTTAACATTTGGTACACAAGACACAGGCTGAAGACAAACAAAGTAAAAAACAAAATTCAAAAAACAAACGATAAACAATGGAGTATATGTAAACTATATAATTACCTGTAATCATAGTAGTTACAGATGACATAAATTGGAAGATAAATAAGTATGTTTTACACACTACAGATCTAATCATTCCTGTCAGAGATGTATTCCGTCAATATCTATGTGATCATTTTTCATGGTGTGCACATCTGTAATATGTTTGAAATCAAGATACAACGCATGAATAATATGGAAGGAAAAGTACTGGTGTTTCAGGTTACACATACTAGGTACCGTCCGGAACATTTACTAAGACTGTCTTACTAGAGTAACACGACGGGGCCACTAGTTGAGCAGGAACTGCTTTCCCTTCCGGAGCACCTGAGTTCACCCCCGGTTTTTAGTGGGGTTCGTGTTACTCGATCTTTAGTTTTATGTGTATGTTTTGTAGAATATTGTTTGTCCTTTTGTCTGTTTTCTTTTGGAAATTCTATTGTCTGTTCTTCTTTGACTTACGGTTTCTGATTACCTCCCTTTGGTATCTTTTGGTCATTGTGTTGTCTGTTCTTCTTTGACTTACGGTTTCTGATTACCTCCCTTTGGTATCTTTTGGTCATTGTATTGTCTGTTCTTCTTTGACTTACGGTTTCTGATTACCTCCCTTTGGTATCTTCAAACTCTTCTTACATAGACTTCGTAGTATATTATGTCTCATTGTTCGCTATTATAAAAGTACAATTTTAATAGAACACGTGACTCTGATTACTTATCCTCTCAATCTCATTATTCCGACTTATGACATAAAAGAATTGAGAACCGATGAGTTACGAGGCTTTAGAGGAAACTAATAACAGGTATCATTATTCTCCAGCAATTCTAATGATATTGTCCTATCTTTAAAGTTTTCAGATCGTATAAGTACACACAAAGTGTAATACGCTATAATAATGCTATGATATATAAATAGCAGTGTTCTTGTTTTTCAGGACACGTGAGCGTATGGAACAATATATAACGGGATATTGTGCAGACTTGTTATATCTGCAATTCAGTAGGCCAACATTTCCTTGGTTAAACCGCAGAACTATCGGAAGGCGAGCGAGATACCGGTATTTTGATGGGATCAAACCATATTTTTATTAGATGTGTAGATTATCTTGCTGAATCTGTATAAGATTTTTTCTTCATTTCTGCTTTTTGTTATTAACGTGGTGAATGTTAATCGTTCATATCATATGTTAATGCAAAAAGCATTAGAGAATACCGAATGGGCAATCAAATATTGAAAATCCAGAGAAACTGGCAACATAGGGTATACAAGACGAAGACACACAAAGCAAAAGCACAACACAATATATGATGGACACCACTATACACAAACAAAAACAAATACCGTAAATAAGACATGATACCTCCAACAAACAACCGGAGGTACAGACGAACAGAACATAGTTGTTATGCGGTAAACGTAACAGACATCACAACACCGTACTCATAACATAGAGACACATAAAAGGACAGCACAAAAGACAAAAAAGATGAGCAAAACTCTCGGCGTGAACTTAAGTGCTGGCGAAATTTCGAACTGAATGGGCTTGTGCGCAAGCTTTACACTACTTAAGTGGGTTCGTTCCCCGGGATTCACCTCAAGAGTTGAGATTTATATACAATACACAAGTTTCCCAGATTTAGCATATGAAGCTATAACGAAACAATATTATAGTCTGCTTGCAATCAAGCCATCTTTGAAATCAAATGTAGTTGACGATTTAAATGATACAGACATGACGATTCAATCTTATTTAAAATAATGCCAGGATATTCTGGACGTTTAAGGTGAAACATATGCTACAATGGGAGCATTATTAAACCATCTTCTTAATACCCAACTACAGAATACAATTAATATTTGGCATTACGCAACAATGTTATATGAAGATTCAATGAATGTTCTAGTGTCTTATTTACTTAACTCCTGAGGGATCAAATTTTAACATATACTGCCGAGAGACAGTGGTTTAATAAATCATATGAACGATGCAATCTCATGTGAGTCCCTCGTAGATCGTCAGTATGGACTATATATATCAGCCCAATATTTTACTATTATTCCAATTGTCTATTACATATGACTTAGAGTTTTGAGGTTATGGTGTTTAACGTCACTTTCAACAATATTTCAGCTATATAGTAGCGATCACTTCTACTGGTGGAGGAAACGCGGGTACCCGGTGAAAACCACCGACCTGCCGCAAGTCACTGAAAAACTTGCATCGAGTACACCTCGCCTGTGCACGATTCGAACTCACAACTTTAGTGGCGATAGGCGCTATTTGCATAGGTATTTGACTTAGAGAAAACAAAACATGAGCCACCAACGACGTCAAAGTCAAATGATAACATTCCAATAACTGGCGTGAAAATCAACCTGTAGAATAGAAATCTAATGTTAATCATCAAAATGGCCGCTGATTCCTTATCATCTAGACCGAACATTGAAAGACAAACAGATCACATTGGTCAGCCTAGCTTTCTACATATTCAAGGTGAAACGCTTCATCGGAATGTTGCAATAAATATTAAATGAATGCAGCTGATAATATAGATAGACCCTGATGAAAATTATATCTTAGACCATGGAGGATGTAAATGATTATGGCTCATACCAATACAGGATTCCTAATAAACAATAACAGTATCTATCATATTATTATCTGTGACCCATGGCTGATCACGCTGCGATTACTCTCCACTCTTGGTGAGTTGGGGGTCATCGGATGGTGATTAGTCGCTGGTTACAGAAGACGAGATCATATAAGCCCAGTAGCATAAAATGAGGAAGTTAATGAGAGAAATATCATCATTTCTGAAATTTAACTAAATGTTGACCATGAAGAAATAATACAATATGACAAGTGTCAAGAAGCAAAAAAGGAGAACACCGCCATGCACTTGTTAACAAATAAAAATGAAGCTGTTCGTAGGGATAGTTATCCTTATAAAGGTTTTGGAAGACCTCAAATTGGTCAAGTTACAGATTGTACAGAGAGAAAAAGTCGAACATTGTACCTTTCGAATGTGGTAAAAAATGTAGCATATCTAAAAGAAATGTGTATAAAGTTTCGGCAATTAAGAAATTAGTCGGGACCATAATTAAGAAGATACTTGCGTTTAATTTGTTTGTTTGATGGTGTTTAACGCCACTTTCAACAATATTTCAGCTATATCGTGGCGGTCAGCATTATTGGTGGAGGAAACCGTGGGATCCGGAAAAAACCACCGACCTATCGCAAGTCACTGACAAACTTTATCACATAATGGTGTACACTTCGCCCTGATTGAGATTCGAACTCACAACATCAGTGGTGATAGGCACTGGTTGCATAGGTAGTTGTATATCCAACTACCATACGATCACGGCCACGACGGCCCCTATAGCAATATAAAGAGCTATTCGTTTAAACATGTTTGATAAATAAAGAACAAAGCATACATGTGTGCAGTTTTATGTTTTAACTATCCTTGGTATTTGTGAATAATGATAGATTATGATAAAATGATAAACTATTTCAAAAGATTAAATTCCGATTCTATCTCAAACAAATTGTGATAAGAAGGTTTAAACAAAGATGGTAACCTTTTCGTATATTCGCTTTATAAAAATTATAGGGCCAAAAGGTGAAAACGCGAAATGATTGCTCCCGGCTTCCATAAACATACACAGAAATGTGTCATGGAGAAGATAAAATGGTGGCTCGTGGCTTCCACAGACATACTCAGAAATGTGTCGTATAAAAGATAAATCGTTTATAAAACGACGGACATTTCGATGATGTGAATATACTCTTAATTTATATCTTTCAAATAAAGACCAGTGTGACCTTTTGCTTCGTGATACAAACTAACAATGTGTCTTTGATATTACCAGATAAGACTGAAGAATATAGATTAAAAAAGAACAGAGACAAAGAATCCCTGTAATTATATTACATTTTTATTACCCTAGACTTGTAATCTGTTTGATTGTGTCCCTTACTAAAGGTCAGATCCATCATAAATATATTATAGAACCAAACAATATTGTTACAAATTTTATAATCTTTTACATGCAAGTTAAGGCGTAGTATGTTACTTTTGAGATGACGCTGTTGTGTTGAGTTTCCTTAGTGTGCTAATTTAAAGTTTGAAGTTCAATATAAACGAAAATGCATTTTGTGTCGCTCATTACACAACAATGTTGAAACTCTTCCGGAGCACCTGAGTTCATCCCCGGTTTTTAGTGCGCTTCGTGTTACTCACTTTTTAGTTTTCTGTGTAGTGTTTTGTAGATCAATAATTGTCCTTTCTATTTTGGCCATTGTATTGTCTATTATTCTTTGATTTACGGCTTTTTGATTACCCCTTTGGTATCTTCAATCTTTTATACAGACTTACCCTTCCGGAACACCTAAAAGTTAACCCCCGGTTTTTAATAGGGTTCGTATTGCTCGATCTTTAGTTTTCTGTGTAATGTTTTGTAGATCGTTGTTTTTTCTTTTGGCCATTGCGTTGTCTGTCATTCTTCGATATTTACGGTTTCTGATTACCTCCTTGTTATCTTCAAACTTTGATTGATACCTTAATCATATATAATATATATTTATTTATACATACCAAAAAACCGTAATGTTGCATTTTCAAATACAATTTTAACTGCAGCATTTAACAATAATAAAATTGTTTAATCAACTATTATTGCAAAATGGTTTTTTTCAGTATGTCCTGATATTTTCTATTAGAAAGAAGAATTGATCGGTTTACAAACCATTGTATAGAATTGTTTGTAGCTTAATAACTCTGAAGCCATATAATATTGTGGAGTAGGCCTAGAAAAGTAGATTGCTATGTCAATTTTGCCTTCATTTGTTTTGAGATTATTTGATATTCCAAGCGTTGTTTATTTAGTGTAGATGAAAAGGTTTTATCATTGTTGTTGGATGAGTTAGAATTTGCGAATAGTTTTAATATGAACGTTTCCTAAATGTCATTTGCTTAATGCCATTTATTTTTGTCTGAATTAAGCATGGAAAGTGTGGCATACAAGACAAAAATGGCACGTTGATATCAGATTGATTTTTTGTTGGTGATTTTTTTTGGTGCTTAACGCCACTTTCAGAAATATTTCAGCTATGTCATGGTGAACAGTTTTAGTGGTGGAAAAAGCCGGACGACCAAGAGAGAACCATCGACTACGGGCAAGCAACTGGTAAACTTTATCACTTGCGGCTGCGAGTCGAATGCACCCCTTTTGTAATTTACAAAGGCGGGTGCGAACCCACGCCGTATTGCTGATAGGCTTGTATGAGTTATTAGGTAATCCAACTACCTAATTCATTGAATCACCCGGGCCCTCGTTATAGCAGTGTTAGTTTTCAGTGTTCCAGTTGACTCACACTCACAGACAATATATTTCATAATTTCATTTACACTTTAATATTGATTTTAATATTTCAGTATTTGTAAACGTCAATGTTATATTTTTTAACTATGCCAGATAGATACATTATCAATAGTTCATTGTTTCTAACAGTTAATCATTGATTTACATGCGGAAATAGTAAAAAAATCAAAATTACTTCCTGGTTGCCACAGAAGAAAATTGTGATAAATCATAAAATGATACCCGCTGATTCTAAAAATAAAATTTTTAAGTGCTCACCAGTTACAATAAAATGTACAATATTATGTTTCTGAATTTAAATATAAACTCATTATTCAGTTTTAGCATATTAACGACTACATGTCAACGCCTTTCATGATTTTCGAAGTGAAACTTATTGGTAACATCCTACAATTTTTTGCATCACCATCCAGGGCCGGGTTACGATTTTGTAGGACCATGGCCTACAAATAATGTAAATCTCCTCGAGTCCAGTGATAATTAACAAAAGCACGAAATGATTCAATTTCGGATTTAGCCTTTTATAAGAGATAGCTCAACATACGTATAGTTTCATAATGTATTTACAAATGAAGTAACTTTTCTGAGTAAATTAAATTAACTTATTCTCTGGAGGCCCTTAGCTGGCGGAGACCCATGGGCTGCAGCTCATAAAGCCCATGCCTTAATTCGGCACTGTCACCATCGACTTCAATGAAATATCATTTGTTTATTTATGATGGTCGTTGGAGGTCTTATTATCAAGAGGGGATGGAGAGGATCCCATTAACCGGTCCAAGCCCGTCATATGTTTGTGCCTGTCCCAAGCCAGGAGCTTCATTTCTTACGTTATATGTAGTGGTCTTTATCATGTCCAATGAGCTGATGTGAGCACAGGCGATCATGACACGGAATTACCACCCCCATCCGTTAACTTTCTGTTTAAAAACGGGGGTGGTAAATCCGTGCCACTAGCGCCTGTGGCTGTGAGAGACTAGTATTCCTCTGTTGATATTGATGGAATGGTGCTGACCATCACTGTTTAAACTTTCCTTTCATAATATATTTTTTACATCTACAAACATTTCATCTTTTAATAGAATGCGTTTAAAATATTTTTTTAGTGATTATGTATACAAAAACATATAGCATTTATGTTTCTGAATTCACAAATGCACATATCTATTACATCTAAATAATAATTTGATCATGCATCGTATAAACACAAATTTCACAAAATATTTACTTGAAACTAATTTTACATACTATTTATTTACAATGTTGTTATAATGATAACAGATTTTGTGTGAACTTTTGCTAACCATGTTTCCAACTGACCATACTGTGTTCTTTTGGAATCCTTGAAGGGTAATTTTAACGATAAAGGTTGCTTCCTGGTAACATGTTGTTGTTATTGGAATAATCTTTAAAGTATGTTTATCAACTGAGATATGCAAATTTCACAAGGAAATTAAATAATGCTAATATTCTAAAGTTTGGAGAACTCATGAATCTACTTATCGAAACCTAAAAAAAACAGCGTACATTTATTAGATTTGTTAAAATATGTGTGTGTTCTTCTTGTATAATTTCACTATGTTGTATAATAGAATACATATATTATATGTATTAATGTATTTCTGTATACCATTGCACTTAAAAAAAAATAGAATAAAGATATATTAATGTATGAGAACTATACATATCATTTAGAATTAGGGACACGTTTTTTTCTTTCTTTTAAAATGTGTTGTTTTTCTCTATAAATATATATGTTGTTTTTCTCTATAAATGTATACGCTGTATGTTGTTTTTCTCTACAAATGTATATATGTTGTTTTTCTCTATAAATGTATATGTTGTTTTTCTCTATAAATGTATATGTTGTTTTTCTCTATAAATATATATGTTGTTTTTCTCTATAAATGTATACACTGTATGTTGTTTTTCTCTACAAATGTATATATGTTGTTTTTCTCTATAAATGTATATGTTGTTTTTCTTTATAAATGTATATGTTGCGCTTTGCCAGGTAATGATTTCCAAAAAAAAACCTATTGAAACACGTTCATTTATTTCTGCAAAAATGAAATGAAATTATAAAAGCATGTTTATTAAATAAAACTACTCCTCAACATATCAATATTTTCCAGGTAACTAATCACGAAATTCATTTATTTCTATAAAAATAAAATGAAATTATAAAAATATGTCTATTATTAAGTCATGTTACTCTTCAATATGCCCACGTTTTCCAGATAACTGGATGTACATGTAGTATTATAAATTTATGTTGTATGTAACGTAGGTAGATAAATCAAAAGAAATCAACCAGTATACATGTATATATATACAATGTATATATAATGTAATAAGTAATTACAAAACTGACATTCCAGCAATTGAAAATGCCACAATACATATAAATTAAAGTAATATAATCAATGCTGTTACGTTACATAGTTTACTATACAGCTATAACCCTTCAGGTAGAAATTGATCATCAAATATTCAAGACTATATGATTTCCCTTGTTGTTATGAGACTTCATTAGTAATCCATGATGGAAAATCAATGGAAATATTATTATAGTACGATGATATACAACTAAAGGTTATCATCATATATCGTCAAATGTCAAACTTATAATATACATGTGTTTAGTGATCTTTATGTTTAGATGGTATGGAAGATTTATTAATAAAGTCTGATCAAGAAATAGCATATAACCTGGAAAAAAATTCTCCACAGATCGAGTTAAAATGGAATTTTGAACAATAGAAATAGTACACATTTTTATTATCGCCTAGAAGACACAAGTCACGCATTGTGAAGTGTTTATTGCAGAGGTGGATCCTGACTGTCCAAAAAAAATACTCTAAGAAGAGGACAGGACTATGTCTGAAAAGGGGAGATCATCAAAATATTGTTTACTCTAACAGGTGGACCGGACCGAAAAGAGGAGATCAGCAAAATGTTGTTTAATCTAAGAGGAGGACCGGACCGAAAAGAGGAGATCTGCAAAATATTGTTTACTCTAAGAGGAGGACCGGACCAGGTCCGAAAAAAGGAGATCTGCAAAATATTGTTTTATTCTAAGAGGAGGACCGGACCAGGTCCGAAAGGAGATCAGCAAAATAGTGTTTACTCTTAGAGGACATCTTCGCTGACCAAGGGTTACGATCCGCTTCTCTCCTCTTCACCCTTGGCAGATTAAGTCGGAATTTCGGGTCCTCACGGTTTATATTTCTATTCGATGCAGCTGTGGGTGGCTGCGTCCAATCAAAATGCGTCTAACAAAAGATCACGCAACGATCACATGTAGAGAAAGAAAACAATGGCGACATGTGGAGAAAACAGTAGACTTTGTCATGAATCTTTGCCCCAAACACAGAAGAACGATATTTACAGAAACTTTTAAAGTATTTGCTCAATTAACTAAAGGCACAGTCGAACAGGTAATAGTATAACCGTTCTCATTGGTTGATAATGATGTAATGCAAATGGGCTGACCTTCATAAATCCGCTAGAGGGCGATAAGCGGGAATTACAAAATTCTGACTTAATCTGCCAAGGGTGAAGAGGAGAGGAGCGGATCGTAACCCTTGGCTAGCGAAGATGTAAGAGGAGGACCGAACCATAATTTGGTAAACAAATTTTTCAAGATAAGCCACCCACCCCAAATTTACCTATGTGTTACTGAACTGGTTATACTTCATGTTTATTTATATTTGTCATTGTTAAAGTTAGATGTGTTCACAAGCCTAGAAACCAACGAGTAGTAAAGAAAAACTTTTTTTGCAACAAACCTATATGGAGCAGTTATACACAAACATATCAAAGCATACTGTCGTGTATTTCTTATTGAAGGAATACAAAATTATATAAAACCTTCGCTTAGTGTTTTAAAATTCGTGAAATGATGGTTTAAACAGTAACTTGGTCAGTAATTCCACCAATATCAACAAAAACGATCAACTAACTCTAACCTTAATTCACTGGACACAAAAAAGACCACGACATGTGGTGTTGGAAATCCAGGTCCTAGCTTGGGATAAGCATACAATGTTTCGGTGTTACACCAGTGCATGGGATTCCAAGCCTTCCCTCTTAATGATTGTTTCTCCAACGACAATGCACATGGAGACTTTGCTGATCCAAAAGAGATGGATATTGCTTGGTCATGTTCTACGTAAACCATCTGACGACATGACAGAGGTAGCTTTAAGATGGACACCAGAAGGGAAAAGAAAAAGAGGAAGACCAACAAAAAAAACATGGAGGCTCGCCATCGAAAAATGAAATAAAGGAAAGATGATACACCTGGAGCACAATAGAAAGAAAAGCCAACAACAGAGAAGAGTGGATGAAACTTGTCCCTGCCCTATGTGTCATGAGGCATAGCAAAGACTAAGCAAGAAAGAATGACAATGCAGATATAAACAAGCAAATAAAGCTGCACATATTTCTTTGTATTCAAAAGACTTTATATATATATATGTTATCACAAAAAATAATGACAACATAAACATGTACAGTATAATCGCAGGGTCAATGAATATTCGTGTCAATGAATATTCGTAGTTACCCGACTTCTGCCTAAGTAGGTAAAATTTGTTGCTTCAAGTTAATTACTAAAAGCATAACCGACTTTTCTAAAAGATTTAATATCAAATAATCGTAAACATCTTAAGAAATTAATGGTCTACGTGGGAGAACAAAATAAATAGGTAATCAATTTGTTGGAATCAAATATGTAACATAAAATAGTGATATAACATGGAATGAAATATATATACATTTACTTATGTAATTGCTAGTTGGATCTACTAGTTGTAAATATTGTTGAAAGTGGCGTTAAACACCATAACCCTAACCAGCAGATTGTCTATATTTTAGCAAAGTAAAACTGAGTCAACTAGAGTTGCTAAAGCATAGTCTTTATGAAAATGATTTTCAATAATTTTACGAGTTTAGGTGTGTCAGATTTGAACTGTTTAGCTTCTTATTTACGTGGCCATAAAATCATGGATGTGAAATAACCTTCATCATAAGATCTCCGCATGTAGAATTGTGTCCTCTTCTGTCTAATATATTATAAAGCCCACGTTCAAATCCTTACAAACTATTGAAATGATTCATCCTTAAAGTTAGCATTTGCTGGATATAGATATATTTTATTTGACAAAAAAAAAAATCAAAGCTTCCATTACAAGTGTACAAAAAAAATAATGTAAAACATCGTTTTTATACGGAAGTTATCCGTTTCCTGCGTAGGGAAATGTCTAAACAAAATTATAAATTGTATGGAAAGCGAGAACGGCCATTTCGCCTTTTCGGCTTTTAAAAATTTAAATACGAAAAGACGAAAACGCGAATGGCCGCTTTCAGCTTCCATAAAATTGCACTACTTTTAAATAGTAACATTTAAAGCGTAATAAGTAGTTAGTCGATTAATGTTACTATGACAACCAGTGCCGGCTTTACCATTGTGCTTATGTGTGGTTAAGCACAGGATCCGTTGGCCGGGGGGGGGGGGGGGGGGCTATCCTCCTGCCAAATAATTTTACGATGGATTTTTGCTTATGTGGTGCAATTTAAAAATTTTAACTATTCCTAAATTTCCTGAGTATGTATGCCTGACTGTCTGCATAGGTAGGCCTACCAGGTCTACCTCTTTCGGGGCCCAAGTAAGGGACCTCATTCTTTAAATATCACAGGGCCTCATTTGTCCTAAATCCGGCAATGTGTGTAACTTCTAATTTTGGTGTGTTGGCTGTTCGAACCTATACGTGTAACAATTAACCCTTATGACTTGAATAGCACCGGTCAAAATATTGATATTTTGCAATGGATTAACGATACATACATCCTATATATAACAAAGAAGCATGAACATTCTTACTTAAAAACGGACAACAAATGTCGTCATGGTATATTGTATATATATGTAACTTCCATAACGTTTCATGTAGGAATATGAAAACTGACTTAATAACTTCGCCTTTTTAATGGTTTTTCTCTTAGGATTAGGATTTCTTTATTGATCGCCATAACTTCATATTCAGTCTTATACATCTCGATTTCTTGGTCATTACGACATGACCGTCCCTTTTATGTTATTTTCACTCGAAACATAGTTTATTAGATGTAGCAGATATACCGGGTATACGAATTATCCTTTGGAGCTAACATTCCTTATATCAACATGAAATTTATTATCATTAAAAACATTCAGCTTTTGATTGGTTGTCTTATGGTGTTTAACGCCACTTCCAACAATATTTCAGCTATATCGTGGCGGTCAGTTTTATTGGTGGAGGAAACCGTAGTACCCGGAGAAAACCACCGACCTGTTGCAAGTCACTGACAAACATTGAAGCATAATGTTGTATCAAGTACACCTCGTCATGAACGGGGTTCGAACTCACAACTTTAGTGGAGATAGGCACTGGCTACACATGTAGTTGTAAATCCAACTACCATACGATCACGACCACGACGCCCCCCCCCCACAAAAAGATTTTGCCATTCCTCAATATCTTGAGAAAAAAAATTTGTGTACATTTTTATTTTACTTATGACAGTAATCTTATAAATGACATTGCAAATAAACTTCATATTTTTTCACCTAATTTCACCGAAGAGCCCATTTTCTTTGTCTGTGCAAATTTTGAGCAAATAATATACGATATTTTTAGATAGTGTGTTTTGGTCTTTAATAATTTGCATGACAAATTATGAGGCAAAAACATGTATTTTCAAGATAATTCATGTTAGATTATTTCTGCTTAACTTTAGCATAGCCAGAATATTTTTTTTCAGAAGCTACTACTGTCATTTCAAGATTCTTTATTCTCATAAACCATAGCAAATTAAAACGAGAGAAGATACAATAAATTGCATTCAATATCTACAAGAATACAACACACGACAAGATGGATGAAAATAAGTAAATAAATACGTATACATTGTATATCAACATCATAACCAGATCAACTTCTTCTCAAAATTAACTGGTCGTTTCCCTCGTTTGGGTTACGGTAGAGGTAAGGTCAAACAGGAGTAGCCGGATACAACCACCGTCCTGCTGAAAGTATCTGACAAACTTTAACAGTTTACTTTATAACAATTTTATTTGCTCATAGAGACAAAAAGGATAAGACCACAGGGGCTTGAATCGCTTTCATAGAGGTCATGCGGCCTATATACCCTATATACTAACAAGGGATGTAATGACCAACGTAGCCAAGCCACTACCAGTTCTGTTTCAGGCTTGAAAAAAAATATTAAAAATCATACATTCAAACAATCTTTGTTGTCATTCGCTAGCATATTGATTTATCTTTCCGACGAGACATAATGTTTCACAACTGCTTCATTCTAGAAGTCAGAGCACCCCTGCAAACTTGAAACTTTGCTCCAAAATAGATCACCAACGTTTTGCTATGGCACACAGTCAACGGTAAAACTCCAAGAGTGAAGAGCACAATTGCGGACAATATCCGCATAAATCCTGACTGTCGTAAATACCTATTAACGCCTTAGAATTTTAGATATTTAATCAAACTTTGAAAATATTAAACTTAACGTACATTTTTCATTTTTTTTTTTTTTAATATTTGAATAAAAATTTAAAATGAAGTTAAAATCTTTATCACTTTTGCGCTTACAAGATAATAATTTTTGTCCTGTTTAGCAATACTTAATGGTTCATATTATCGTCCCTACGCAAAAGGATGTCTGGAGACAAAATAAAGCATCCGTAAGAGAAAATAGATCGACCACGGAACTCAGCACAAACTGATCTATCTGCACATTTTATGTAAACGCTATATTTTTCACAAACACTTTGACGCTATGAATCGGGGGTTCAGACCAAAGCGTACATTTCCTTTTTACCAACAGTGAGAGTATTTTTCGCCAAGTTCCGTGGCCTTTCTATTTAATCTCAATGATGTTTTATTTGCTTCCATACATTTTTTTCCCGATTTTTGTGCTTCCCCCTTTTATGTGCTGGTACGCCGTGTATGGTTCATATATCTTGGGAAAGCTCAATTTTTCGCTTGAGATGCATGCTTTGAAAATGGCCCTATTAGTTAAAAATATATCTTATTGGTCTTTCCTCTTTGAAATTGCGGCCATATTATTGGCCCATTTCTCAGCAATGCCGGCACCGATTTTGACCAATGTTTATCAGATGAAAGCCCATTATTAGATGAAAGATATTCATTCTAGAGTGTTCACAAGGATCTATCCCCAAAAACGGTCTAAGTCTAAATTTGACCTTGACCTTTGACCTATGACCTTGACAATTAATAGGCTTCTAGATCTTTGTTAGTACTAAGTGCGTACCAAGTTTGGTTGAAATCCATTGAAAGATATTCATTCTAGAGTGTTCAGAAGAAAATGCTACGGACGGAATGGCGGACGGACGGAACGACGGACGGACAGTAGCGTTACAATATCCCTTCGCAACTTCGTTGGCGAGGGGATAAAAATACATCTATGCACAGAAATGTTTGGAGAACAGAAACACATCGCAAGATTCTTAAATTGTTTTTTTTTACATTCTCAGTACCAATCAATCTTACCCCGTAAATCTAAAATGAACAAGGGAGGCCGCTCTGACGAATTTCACGTAGCAACATATTTGGTTGTTCACTAGGGAGATAAGTGGCCGTGAGAAAAGATGTTTCAATTTACGCCGCCGCCGGAAAGTAATCCCTATGTCTTGTGCCTTTCGTTCGACAACACTAGGGAGATAAGTGGCCGTGAGAACAGATGTTTCAATTTACGCCGCCGCCGGAAAGTAATCCCTATGTCTTGTGCCTTTCGTTCGACAAAAAATTAACCATTAAGTATTGCTAAACAGGACACAAATTATTATCTTGTAAGCGCAAAAGTGATAAAGATTTTAACTTCATTTTAAATTTTTATTCAAATATTCAAAAATCGAAAAAATGAAAAATGTACGTTAAGTTTAATATTTTCAAAGTTTGATTAAATATCTAAAATTCTAAATTTAAAACAACTTTTTGATGAAAATATTAAAATTTGAAAACTTTTTAAAAATTTTGATATTTTGAAGTTTTGAGTAAAAACTGAAAATATTAAAATTTGAAAATTTTTGAAATTTTGAATTGTTAAGTGTTTCCTATCAAAAAGTTAAACCACACTCTAAATTATGGATCCAGTTTAGTGACATGCAAATATTTTTTGTTTTATTATTTCGTTTTTACGAAATAGTATTTCAATAAAAATGAAATAATTTCGATAAAACAGAATAGTATGTCGATAAAACGAATAGTATTTTGATAAAATGAAATAAAAAAAGTTTTGTCTATCACCTAACTAGCTTGATACAATTCATGTGTTGATATTTCAAACAACATAAAAAAAAACATTTAAAGAAAAACACGATCCGGTTGTTTACAAATAGTCAGCTATTTGAACAGCCATGGTAGTAGTGTCCAATTATGTATTTCGCAGAGTGTACTTCATGTAACAAGATGACTAGATGTGTGGGAAACAACTAGATGTGTAGCAAACAACCAGCCTTTGAAAGGTGATATAAAATAGATCTTATAGAATTTATGTCCTTCTATGTATTATCTTACTATACTGAAAATATAACAACATCTATAGATAAAGGTTTGGAAAAAATGAAGATGATTAGTCTTTTTTATCTTTTTGCGTAAGTTTACAAGACAATATGATATCAATTAATTTTAGAGTCACATGTCATTTTATACGCGTTTTGATTTGTTTAAAAAGTTGAGGTTATTTGTCAATGTACGGAATCGAAAAATAGACGTCGTTCTCAAGGCGTCGCGTGCCGTTGTCATCAGGTGATTTTCTATGAGGCACCTTTGGGGTTATTTAAATTTATTTCCCATTAATATTTGCCTTATTTTGAAAAAAAAAACAAATATATTTTTCAATATCATAACAAAAAAGTGTGACTTGATTAAATTATAAGGATTGATCGAAATTATTTGTTCGGTTCATTCGAAATAACCTCAACCAGGTTGTACACACTCTTGTGTAACACATGGTGTGTACAACTTGATTGAGGTTATTTCTCCATGAACCGAGCAAAAATTGCGAGCAATCCTTAAATGCACAATGGAATTTTGGTTTGTGTTTATATGATTTCTCTTTCTTTTAATATTCAATTGGAATTCTGGGATCTAATAGCGCCTCCGCTAGATGTGTGGACAGACAAATCACATAAACAACTGACATTATTGGAGGAGCGAGACGTGTTGTTGAGGGACTCGTGGTTGGGAATTTCACGTGCGATCATTGCTCACAAAATACAAGCACCTCCTAATATGAGCATTAATTTGTTAGGAATGAACTTTGGTGGCCCATTGCAAAGCAATATTTCCTGACCCTATCCGTATGGCAGTCACAGTAGCTTATATACTAGTCAACAAAAGAAACGATACAAGGGTTTGATGCTCAATATTTTTTACATAGAGAAAAAAATCGTATAATTTAGATTCATATGGGCATAACAAATATAGTAAGGCAATATCAACTAAATTTCTCAACATCATTATCAGAACAAATCATGGACAAACAGAAATTGTCATGCAGTATGGAGGTTTGCGGAGTTCAGTAACGTGTGTGACAATCTCGTGCAGCAACAACAGCTTCGCATCTCCGACACATAGAACCAATCAATCGTTGGATTAAAGGCTTGTGAGATGTTGTTCCACTCCTGCACAAGTGTGTCACGCAGCTCTTGTAGTGTTTCCTGTGGATTTTTAAGGTGGCGAACACGTCTACCGAGTTAATCTCAAAAATGTTCAATTGGTGACAGATCCGGTGATTATGCCAGCCAAAGAAGATCACGGATGTGATTCTGGTTCAGATTGTCTTGACAAACACGAACCACGTGACATCTTGCATCGTCATGTTGAAATACATGTACGTGATCTAAGTTCGCTGTTGCAAAAAGGGCAGAACGACAGGATCAAGAATATCGTCTCAGTATTTTACGGCATTCAATGTTCCTTGAACAATTCTGAGCCGAGTGCGACCATCATGACAAATTCCAGCCCAGACCAGAACACTGGAACCGCCTCCAAAACGGTCGGAATCATACACATACTGGTCCGTAAAACGTGGTCCACGCCTGCAATACACACGATAACATCCATCGCTAAAACGAAGTGAAAATCGGGATTCATGACTAAAAAGGATGTGAAGCCTCCAACGATGGTGTGCACGAGCACAGGCTAGTATCGCGGTCCTATGGTGTTGTTTAATGATTGGTCCTACCACCGGACGCCTAGCTTGAAGTCCAGAATCACGTAGTCTTCTGCGAACAGTCTGACCCGAAATTCAGACGTTTGCTAGACCACGTGTTTTACGATAAGTGTCCTCAGTCGTTATCATACGGTTCCGAAGGTGAATAAGGCGTAAATGTCTGTCTTGATGTTGTGACGTCACACGCGGCCTGCCGTTACGGGATCTGTCATTCGTCCTACCTGTTTATCGAAGACGAATCATTAGCCTTGAAATGGTTATTCTAGATACATTACAGTAGTCTGCAACGGCCTGGTGAGACATTCCAGCCTGAACCATACCTACTGCTCGCTCACGATCATTTTGACGTGGCCGTGGCATCGGCGTTCTTGTGATAATACAAATGTTCAGAATGGCAATTTTTTTACTTTTGTTGACAGCACAATTAATGACCGCAGGTGATTTAAATGCCTAATTCGATCATCGCAAACTCGATCATGGGACGGAAAATTGTCTTTCCGGGATTTTTCAATAACGGAACATGATGTTATTGTTTATTTTGTGAGTAAATGCGTTTCACGCAAACATTGACGTAAATGATAATAAACAATTGTTTTAAGGATTGATCTCAATTTTTTTTTCGGTTCATGAAGAAATAAACTCAAAAATGTGGTACACACTGTATGTACCATATTTTTGAGTTAATTTCGAATGAACCGAACAAAAAATTGTGAATTATTTTTTTTCTTGTCCTAAAAATATTTTGACGGATAATAATTGTTTAAAAAGAATTAAAATTTCCCAATTGAGACCCCAACATGTGACTTCCGGTTAAAATTTTTATCTATGACATGATGGATAAAATATTCTAACCAATCAAATTCAAGTATTTGCTAAAAATTTATTTATTTGGTTTTAACATAAATATATATTTAAAAAAATCTTTTGTATCGTTTTTTGTTGTTGACTAGTATTTATATATGTATAGTAGTATGAAAAAATAAAATAAATCGAGATATTTTGTATCTTATATATATATGTCTGTTAAAATTTGGTATATTGGTCAGTGTTTTGCAAACAATAAGTTGTCACAAAAAAGTCGTTCATTTTGTAAAACACCTTTGTATATTGGGTCACACGTCAGTTAACTACCCAACACGTTTGCACATTAGGAGCGGGTTAATTTCATGTTTTCCTGTATATTTGGTTATTGATATTTAATTATTGCAGGTGTCTTCACGTGTTTAGGTGAAAATTACACTAGAAATATAGAATGCATTATTTTATCTATTATGACTATTTTATGTCTATGGGTATAAAATTATACGGTTTTTAGTTTATTGGTATTTCTTACTATATCTTTATTCTCAAAAAGCCGACGCATAACATCGGTACAGAGATAACTATTTACAAATATTTACATAAAATAACATAAACAGACAACATATCACATGCATGCATACAACCAATCACATACATACAATACAGAAAAAACATAAAACATACAACATATTACGAAGTCAATTAAATTTATATTTAGCTGGAAGGTAAATTTGCATTTATAATTCTTATAAATTTACATAGTTTTTTTAAATCGGTTTACTTCTGGTAGGCATAAGTTCTGAAAATTTCAATGTATTATGTCTTGTAATAAAATATTTTGGTAAGCATTCTTTTCTCTTCTGATCAAAAAATTGGCATTCAAACAAATAGTGATATTCATCTATGTTTCTATTGTTACATAGGATGCATACTCTATCCTGTCTAGGAATATTTAACCAGCGGCCTGTTTCAATGGGTAACTTTGTATTGCAAGTTCGAAATCTACATAATAAAACGGTATTTTTATATTCTAAAACATTTAAATATTCTTCAAATTCAAACTTTGTTTTAAATATTCTGTAGTTAATGGCTTTTGGCGAATCAATGATCTTTGAAAACCAGTTCTGTATAAATTGATCCATTAATCTCTGCTTAATGAATGCCTTTAACCAATCTTCGTGTGGGAAATTTTGACCATCCCATATATATGAAAAGCCACATTCGTGAAATATATTCTCTGTAAATTTAATCCAAATTAACGACAGATTTTTTGTCATATATGTATGATATAAGAGATGATACATAATAGTGGAGAGTTTTGACTCCTTCTCCCTTATCAATTTTGTCCAATATGAGATAATTCTCAATTTAATATCAATTTCAATAGGGTATCTGCCCAATTCACCGTAGACCATGTAACTAAGAGTAGAAGTTTTTAAGTTCAAAAGTAGCTTACAAAATTTTAGGTGGGCTCTCTCAATAATATCATTATCGCCGAAGCCCCATACTTCACACCCGTATAGTAAAATCGGTTTGACCATTTTATCAAATAGGTCGAGTTTACATTTTATTTTTAACTTATACATGCGTCCAAGTTATAAGACTTCGTACAATGCTCTTGTTGCTTTGTCTACCAAATATTTCTTTGTAACATTAAAATTGCCTGTCTTTGTAAAAACAATACCAAGGTAGTTAAATTCATACACAATTTCAATATTTAAACCATTACAATCAAACTTAAGATTTTGAGGAAGTCTTCTACTTCCAAAAACCAATACCTTTGTTTTGTCGACATTAACCTTGAGTTTCCATAGACGACAGTACTCGTAGAAAGCATCAATTTGTTTCTGTAAATCAAATGGAGATTCTGCTAATAAAACTGTCATCAGCGTAAAGAATAATAAATCATTTTAGAAATATTTCCAATTCAATTTCCAAAGCATCTGTGATTGTAATCAAACCTTCGACATTTTTATTAAATAAGAATTCTTCCAGGTCATTTAGATATAATGAAAATAAAAAGGTTACATATTTTCTCCTTGTCGTACTCCAATCTCGCAGTTAAAATATTCTGAGACAAAGTCTCCGTATGAAACACAGGATTTAATGTTACAATACATGTTATATATAATTCTATAGATTTTACCATTTATATTATTCATAATCATTTTATAAAATAAACCATTTCTCCACACAGTGTCAAAGGTTTTCTCAAAGTCGACGAAAGCACAATAAAGTTTCTTTTTTTTTACATTTAAGAATTTCAAAAAGAGAATACAAAGTAAATATATTATCGGTAGTGGAATATTTGGGTCTGAATCCACACTGATTTTCTTTAATTACAGCAAAGTCTTCCGAATAGGTACAAAGTCTGTTACACAGAACAGATGTAAAAAGTTTCCCCAAGCAACTTAATATTGTAATGGGTTTTGACATTTGTATTTCTTACTAATTTGTGATGTGATTGTCATATATCAGTTTTATTTATGTTGTATTTGTGTACTATTTTTGTGATTTACTATTTCTGTTTTTCATGTAGATGCTATTTACTTAGTAAATTATTTCCTTTTAGCTATTTTTACCATATATTTGCAAAATCTCTGTCATTTTTATTGATTTTTATCACTGTCCAGTTTTATTTCATCTTTTAGTTAATGTTGCTTTTTGGTTCTGACCTATTTTTAGCTAAAACCTTTTTTTTTAATGATTCTTAGTAAAATTGCCTTAATCTGTTTAACTCACTGTGATCAAAATCTGTCTTTTAATATGAATTCGTAAATAGTTAACTTTTATCACTATCGATGATTTTTCCTTACTTTTTATTTGTATATATCATATGGTTTTTGCTCGTTAATGTAATTACTTTTTGCTTTTCTTATTACTTTAATAGTTAAGTTCATATATAATTTTATTGTATGTACTCTTCATATAATTTGTCAGTTTTACATGTCGAGCGCTTAGGGTAATTAAATAAGCGCTATATAAATGCCTTGTAATACTAAATAATAATAATAATTTATGATTTTATGAGATGTAGGTCACTTTTCCATTTTGGTTTATACTTAAAAAAAAATGTGTCTACTGTGTAGTGTAATTTGATGAGGGCTGCATGTTTAAATACAAACATCTTGTTCGGAGTTGTGAAATAACAAGACTGGACCGAGAGTACTACGTGGCAATGGGGGAGAGACAAGTTTTCAAAAATTGCACACACACAAAAAGTAATTTTGGTTTCAAAGCACAATAAAAAAAAAATCGTTTTCCATGAATATTCAGCTTTTCCATAAGTTTTTCTTCAAAAGGGGACACGATATATTTGAGTGCAGGTCGATTCGTTAAAGGCCGTTTACACGATCAAAGTTTTCGTCAAAAACCAGTTGGTCAAAGTTTTTGACAGAAAATTTGTCGAAAGAAAACTTTGTCAAAGTTATCCCGTTTACACGATCAAAGGAAAGTTTGGTCAAAGTTTGATAAAAAAAAAGTTTTATCCCAAGTTACATATAGTTGCCGTTGGATAATTAAAAGACAAACAAAATGGCTGAATTAGATCTTGATTCGGAAATGATGATTTGATTTGTCAGTTCCCATCAAAGTTTTTAGAAAATATGATGGGTTTCTATTCCGTCAAGTCCATCATAGTTCGTTTCCGGTGTGTCATTTCCGGTGCAAGGAATTTAAGCCATTACTGATATGGAAAATATTGCTATTTCTACCATAGTTGGGACTTCGTCCCATAATATGTAAACCTGCATCAAAAACTTTGTCAAAGAACTTTTTGTTCTTTTTGATTTGAATATTAACAAGAAATGTGTGCATCACAAAATACACCCGTCTATATAAATAGGGTTTTTCACCTTCAACAGGGGAATCATGTGGCCAAGTTTGGTCAAGATCCAATATACAGAATTAGTTATTGTGCGGAAACGATTTGTTCCCGATATATCTCGGCCCTAAAAAAGTCGTCCCCGATATATCTCGGCCCAAAAAATCTCCTTTGCAATTGAATTAACTGAGTAAGTCGAATTGAACAAAGAAAAAAATCAAGAATAATGAAGAAAAGAACCCAAAAACTACTACATTTTTTGTAGATGCGATGCTCGCCTGTATGCTGTGCCTAATCCATATTATGGGACGAAGTCCCAACTACGGTAGAAATGGCAATATTTTGTTTCCAGATTCATATCACTAATGGCTTAAATTTCATGCACCGGAAATGACACATGGGAAACCAATACATGGTTAAATCTGCAGAAAATCGGATTCGCAGTAATCTGGAACGATTTACAGATTCCATGCCAACTCGTATCTTTTTCAACTCGTACCCAACTTCCCGTTATGAATGTTAAAAAATGACTCAAAATCGCAGTGTGTTCTCAGCCATTAAAAATATACCATGGGACTGACAATACCATTTAAACATTTCTTCCTCCTCCTGTCCGAAATAATATTTTCTATGAAATTGAGACCTCGAGTACCGGATTATCCAACACCGGACTGGGTGCACAGTCTACAGGAGGGGGCAGGTTCCCGTTTTGGCGAAAAACCTTTAAAAACGACGGTCCTCCTATTTCCCCCCTCTTTTGAGAAAGTCTGGATCCGCCCCCGGTCTACTTTGAAAAAAAATATATAGGTCCATATATCTGAGTTAATATTGTTTAAAAAAATTTATTGGACTTCGTCCCAAGTTAGGTAACACCTATTATCATATTATGGGACGAAGTCCCAACTATGGTGGAAATAGCAATATTTTCCATATCAGTAATGGCTTAAATTCCTTGCACCGGAAATGACACACCGGAAACGAATACATGGTTAACTCTTCCGAAAATCGGATGCGCAGTAACCTGGAAGGGTGCAGGACGTTTCGTAACCTGGTCGTTTCGTACCTAGATCGGGACGTTTTGTACCGGGGTAAAAATGCATAGTGAGACGTTTCGTACCTTCTTTTCAACTCATAGATTTGTAGTAAACTCGTTAATTAAAATGTTGTATGTATAGACGTTTTCAGAAATCGGTGATTACCTAGTTATCGTTCGTGGACGCTAGGTGGCGTTACTATCATCCGCCATTAAGAAAGTGTAACAATCAGTTGTTTACACTAGTTACGCAATTACCATTAATCAGTATTCGTAATTGGATTAGATAAACACGCTTCAGTTGATATTTTATGGCTTATTCCAGTGGTTCTGGTAAAAACTGTGCAATAGTAAACTGTCGAAATAATTATAAGAAATTGCCACAGTGGAAAAAAAGTATTTGTGACATTCATTCTTATCAATATGAATTTAACATCTTTGTTGCAAAATGACACGACTGTCTATTCTCTAAGTGCCAAATCCGGGAAGCATCGCATCGCTGTTGACACGGTCGACCTTCAGCAGACACGGCCGTAGGCCGGGTCTGAATAAAGTGAGGCAAAGGGGGTCTGGGGATGTTCCCCCCAGCGGGGATTTGGGGGCAGAGTAGCTGGCGCCTTTTTGTAATTTCTAGACTAAATTCTAAATTGAAAATGCCTTTTAAAAAGTCAAAAATATAACTGTTTACTGCATATTGTACCTCCTCAGACCTGTTTGAGCGTTATTCTAGATATTGCCAGTTAGTTGGATTTTCTAGACATATTTTTTCTGGGAATCTGGTAAATGTGTTATTTCATTCATAACATGGAATATGCAAATCCACACTGATGTTTTGAAAGTTTATACCATCATCTAATTTTCGTTTTAAAGACCCTGTCTTCAACCAATTGTGAAGTGGCATGATGACTTTCCAACGTCTTCTGCAATGTTTTTCACGGGAGCAACTTCGGATTTTCTCATGGTTTTTCATCTGAATTTATGACATACAGCTTCCAAATAAAACTGTCTCTGTCTAACAACTGTTAATTGAATAGTATGTCCATTGAATTTACAATCTGTGATATTAGCAATGGATTTATGGGTGAAATTAGACAGCTTTTGGAGAAAAAAAAGATTTTATTTGTTTTCAAAGGTTATACTTGCCGTTTCAAAAGTGAGGCATTTGCCTCATTTGCCTCCATTGTGCTACGGCCATGGCAGACGGTAACTTCCCACTTGGTCTACTCCCATTTGGTCTATTCCCATTTCGTCTACTATTTGAACATTCCCATTTGGTATATTCCCATTTCGTATATGGTTGAAAATTTAATAATTCCCATTTCGTCTACTTAATGAAATTTTATGAAATCGAGGTCTATAATATCTTTTAAATTAAAATTATAGTGTATTAGGGTTATGATTGTGTATTCTTTTTCTGTTCATGTTTTCATTGTTTTCATTCTCTATTCTATGAAATAATGTAAACCGAGTACAATTCTCCCGAATTTCAAAACTGTTAATCACTGTAAAAACAGAGGAATATGTCACTTTTTAATAAT
>MJUT01038264.1:1581931-1595545 GCA_002080005.1 Gigantidas platifrons | reverse complement strand
TTTCTTAATGGCGGACGATAGTAACGCCACCTAGTGTCCACGAACGATAACTAGGTAATCACCGATTTCTGAAAACATATACCATGGGACTGACAATATCATTAAACAGAGTTTCATTTCCTCCTCCTCCTGTCCGAAATAATATTTTCTATGAAACTGAGACGTCGAGTACCGAATTATACAACACCGGACTGGGCAGGTCCCCGTTTTGGCGAAAAACCTTTAAAAACGACGGAAAATTTGGGTTTGTGTCCCTCTCTTTTAAGAAAGTCTGGATCCGCCCCCGATCTACTTTGGGGAAAAATTATAGGTCCATATATCTGAGTTAATATTGTTTAAAAACAAATATTGGACTTCGTCCCAAGTTAGGTGCTATTATCATATTATTTTCCACTTTCTGTGAAATATACAGAAATTATAACAAGTTTAAATTACTTTCCATAAGAGATAAAAATGGAAAATGTTTCTTTTGTCAATCAAAAAGTTCGTGGGACCTCATGCCATCACGGCAAAAACGCCTAATGGTTCGATGTCACGATATTATTGTAAAAGTATGACAGGAATGGCTCCCTTCTCATACATATCACGATATGTCGCACCTGTTCTTAATAAAATACGTTTTTCATAATGTGTATTGATCGCTCAGTGTTAAATATGGAACAAGTACGTCGAAAAAAATAGTAACAGTAACATCTATAACGAGGACTTTTCTTTTTGAACATCACATTTCAAAATTTATTATAAAGTCTTGAAAATTGTTATTTTTATCCACCATACTTTTGCAACATTGACACCGGGCGTTGGCAAGGTTGCGCAAATAAATGCGCAGCATAGTATTTTGTATGCAAATAAGATGTCGTTAACGCCATCTTGATAAGAATTGTTTACTATTATTGAATCTGGGCATATCAACAAAAATAAGTGCCATCTAAGGCACAGTTTAACGAAATCACCTCTATAAAGCCCCAGGATGGCTTCAACAGATCCTAAGTTGTCTACAAAAGAAAGAATTGTGAAGGGTAAGTCAATGGATGTTTCCGTTCAATACACAACAATATTTATGTCCGCCATATTGCCTGTCGGCCATGACTGCAAACGATACCTTTCCGTTTATGGACGAAACATTAGACAATTTGATATTATACAAATAAACGAATGACAGAATAGCTTTCTAATGTTGTCTCAGAGTCCGTTACGTCTTCATGTTCATTTGAAATGAAATCTGAGTGCTGTTGTTTACATTCTGAAATCCGTCTGTAAACAGAAATCTGCAACCGTTGCTGCATAAATTTGGAATACGACGAACTTCTTATAGGCAATTTCTGCATTCTTACAATCGGTAGTAAATCTTAAATTATTCAAATTTATTTTCAATGCAGTTGTCAGCTTTCTTATATTATTGTACCTGAGGTGTTTACAAGGAGAATATTGAGGATAACGATCAGCTGATGCAGGTGCCTCTTATTCTCTATTTATATCGGGGTACTATGGTACCGTGGTAGTTAAGTTAAAAAATATGTCGATGAAAATTGGTTGAAATAGCACATGAGTACATGGCATCATAGAATCTGATGTACCACATAGGATTGTGCTATATCCATTCAAAAGTTAGATAAAAAGGGGGGAAGAAAGCTACATTATTTACAGCATTGCTGCATCAAAGTACAATGTACCTAAAGTGCATCTGATTCTGAAAGATTGAATCTATAACAACTTTATTTTTGCAATGCCTTCATTCGAATGGTTTTGCATGTAGGCCTTTTTTCATGTCAAAATTGTTTTTATTTGCCAAAATTTCATATTTCAAAACAACACTTAAGATGGATTTTGACCATTACCGGTATTATTACTAGAACTGTAACCTGGAGACATTTAATCGTTTTTCCTCATAACTTGTCATAATATCAAAAACCAATCTAAATTAAGATTAGATGTTTTTTCTATCTGTTTTTATTTTTGAGTGATACCAGACTTCACAAAGTATGTCAATTCGACAGACTAAATCCAATAAAAATTTGGCTCTTAACTGATTTTTTGTCATTAGTTCGATATCGTTCTGGACTTTAGTCTTCTCAAAACATGGTAATTCCATATATTTTCACCATGTTTGGATTAATATAATATGTTGCCGGGGCGATCCCCAGTAAAATTTTAAAAGGAAAATAGAACCTGTTCAAGCAAATGACAATTCATGAAAAAGAAAATTTGAGGATCACACGAGAATTTAATCAGTAGTGAGGGACAAACTTGGCTGGAGTTCAACGGGGATACAATGAGTTTGCAAAATATGCATCGTTTATCACCAACAATTTATTTGGGTCGGCTAATTTTAAAGGAAGCTACACCTTTGTTACTGTATGCTCCAATAAAAGAGTGACTACAGTCATTGACCATGAGAGGGGTCCAGGTGTCTCAATAAGTTCGGTAGTTGGATTACTTAGCAACTCATAGAAGCCTATCACCAATGCGGTGTGGGTTCGCATCTGGCTTTGCAAAGTACAAAAAAGGGTGCACTCGACTCGCAACTGCAAATGATAAAATTTACCAGTTGCTTGCCCATGGTCGGTGGTTCTCTCTGATTACCCCGGCTTCTTCCACCACTAAAACTGGTCGCCATGATATAGCAGAAATATTGTTGCAAGTGGCATTAGACAGGGTCCCTCTAAAACAAGAAACGCAACGAAACGAAACGAAAAAGTGAATCGAAACGAAATGGAAATTGAAACAAAACTGAGAAACAAAACCGAAACGTCAAAAAGGATAATGTTTCGAAACATATCTAATACATTCCCATAGTTTAAAATTTGGCAAAGCTCCGTTGATGCCTGTCACTAGTATTAACGGTTCGGTGAACTGTGGACAGGGGAATTCTTCATATCAAAGCAACAAGCCAAAGGGATAATCCAGAAAATTCTAGGTCCAAAACGAAATGGTGATACAGAGATTACACAAATAGAGACGATAACATAACATAACTTTATTGTTTCAATCAAGGGCCCTCAAAAGGCGAAGACATATTATAACGATCATGATTAGTGTGGGTGTATTGCCACTGGTTGCAATACTTGGAAAGACACCAGGGGATGGTGTTTCTCCATGTCAGAACCAAAACTGCAAGCAATGTAAAGTTAACAATAAAATGATACTGACATGCATCATTTATAATTTCTCTGGACTAACTGACTTCTTATTTTCTATACAGTTGTGTTTATTATAAGTCATTAACCAAATAAATTGTTCTTGTGAATTCATGTTTAAAAGGTTAGGACAACTTTGAATTATGAGTTTATTTAGATTTTGTCTGCTGATTACAAAATGATAGAAAATGACTTTCTTCTTCCACCTCATCCATATTACACTACTGAAACAACAAGGACAAAACAAATAAACAGATTTTAAAACGAACGCCATAAAAAATAAAACCACTAGCAATCTGAACCCTCACAAAAACTGGGAGTATCACCAGGTGCATCGGAAGGGTTTGCATGATCTACTCTGCACGAGGCACGTGATTAACTTATCGTATAAATATATTGATATGTCAGAGTTTCTGCTACAATTTTACAAGCACAGGACAACTGTCCAATATAAGACAATTTCTATCAGACAATTTGTCTTAAGTAATTTTGTGTTATCAGACAGACAAATTGGAGATCACAAAGTGATCCTAATCTAAGGAGGGGTTACCACCCCAAGAAAATTTTGAAAAATTAGACCCCAAATCCTGCATTCTGAGGGTCTCTGCCAGTGTTCAAATCTTTTAAAAAAACTAAGTTTTTTCACCAGGTCAAACAAAAAAAATTGTAAATTTCAAATAAATTAATTTGTATACCGAGTGTACAAACCAGGAATTCACAACACAAAATGAAATGGGGAAATACAGAGCACTGATGATCAAAAGATTTTTTGTACAACACACTGGTTGGTTAAGTTTGTTACGTTTGTTAAATTCAACTTCAGTGTATGATTGTTCTAACCTGTTACAGTCAACTCCACCTATTACTATATTCGAATATTGTATAATTAGAATATTGTTGATAATCAAATATTCTTGCAAAACACCAAACCATTTATTGTTTTTTAAAGGAAAAACCTCTGTTTATTTGCATATTGGATAAGCATAAATACCGGGTATTTGAATGGAAAATTTCAGGTAAATAGTTGGCAAACTTCGTAATAATGGAATATTATTCTACATTTTGGACAGGAAGTGCAGCTTTGGAAGTTTACATGTCCAGATTGGAAGAGTTCACATATTCCATTGTTGTATTTTTTTATTCAATAAAATATTCAAAAAAGTTGTTCTTGAATTTCTAACTTATTAGCGGTATTTATTTATTTTTTGATAACGTCACATGTTTTGTTAATTATGCATGTTGTTTGTTGACATCGTGATTTTAGTCATATTTTGATCTCGGAGTGAAATTTAAATGTATAACAAGCTTGCTTGTTGTGTTTATCCTTTTTAAAGAAAATAATGTCATTATTCCTACAATGTAGTGTCAATTAAAATGTTTTCAACCTTATTTATTTTATACAGTGTGAGAAACTAAAACCATCAGTTTCATAGACAGTGGGTCTATGAAAAACAAGATTAGCATAGACCCATCAAGATTAACATAGACCTGGTTTATGGCTTTAACTAAGCCTGTGTCGCTCACTGTACCAAAGTCAAATTTACCGGACCGAATAATAAAAATTGATATTATATATTATAAAAATGTTTCTTTAATGACGTCTGATGGCAATTTAGTACATAGTCGAATTAGACAGGGTGTCTGTGTGATTGTTCACCGAGGAAACTAATGTCAGTCGCCATACATATCCATCCAGTAGTGCATAGTTTCCAGTGAATATAACTAAATATATGTAAACATCTGTGTTTACTTATTCCTTTTACTGCATGCTCTATGTGTATGTGAAATTGTGTCCGATTGTATCTTTTTCAAATGAAAAATCCCCATCAGACCAAAAAGTCACCTCTGCGCTTTATTCCGTCCTCAGACTTTATCATAGAAAACAATTATAACAGAGGACAATATTTCACGGTGGACACTATTTATCCTACATATACAGATGTTGTATTTTTATTTGTAAACGAGTAAAAGGTAGCAAATAATTTTTATTTCATAAGATTATCAATTTGAAAATATATTCTGCACTATGGTAAAAAAATTAACTGTATTTAAAGTATCCAATACACATCTTTTGGAAAATTTTAGAACATCAATGGAAAATAAATATACACCAAAATTTACATTTGCAATTGAAATACAAATTGACAAGTTATTCACTTTAGCTTTGGTTACTAGTATCAATAAATTTTAATGCAAATATTTTTTAATTAAATGTTCTTCTGTATGTTGTTTAATGTTATCAAAAAAGGTAAGGCTGATGTAGCCAACAATCCGTATGATATCTATCTGTCCGATCCCATTCCGAATTTTACATCATCAATGTCAACTTCCGGTTTTCATCCCTTATTAATTTCAGTTGACAACATGAATCTATTCCCATCCTCAATATGTATGCATCTCAAAACAAATTCAATTAAACATATGCAATCATTGATCCTCTGGGTGTGTGGAATTCAACATATTTCTTTCTGTGTTCAGTGATATATTTCAGTTTTTATGCTCCACGTAATTGGAAGTGTTCGGTCATACTAAAGTGCTGCATAAACGCCCGTGTTCTTTTTAATTCATACTCTTTCCTTTTGTTAGCGAATTCATTTTGAGTAGCATCAGGTTTATTTTGTTTCCCAGGTTTTGCCCCGTCATATTATTTCAGAATGCCATCCATTATCGCTAACACGTGTGTTAATACTGGTTCCACATGATGTTTCTAACGAACGACAGATAAAGATTAAGGAACCAGTTTTATTGATATTTGGGTATCGAGCAATTGATCAATAGTCGAACACCCCTCTACAGGCTAATGATGAGGTCAATAATCAGAACCGAACAACGAAGATTGAATTACTAAAAACATTTGCAGATGTTGGTGTTTACTTTGCAGCATTTTATTCATAGTTTATTAAAATAAAAATTTCAACTTTACAAAATTTTACATATACAATAGGTCTACTTTAATCGCTAACAACGTAGACCGATTGAATTTTAAGTAGACTCTGTCTATCGGTCTACCGCTAATTTCGCACACTGTTTATATCGCATGCTGTGTTGTTTACATCTGCCATTTTTTTTATATTTACATGATTGACAACATTCTCTATCCAGAGTTGTCGTTCCTGCTACGCTACACAACAACTCTGTCAACGCTCATTTTACAAGATTCATCTTGTAAAATGTAGAAACAGTAAAAAAAATCTATTTAAAATTGTTTTAATTATTGTAAATATCAATAAAGATGAAAATAAATCACTCATTTCAAATCAAATCTCTCTTAAAAATTGATTTTCCCCCCACTTCTTGGAGAACTATTTTGCGGAGGTAAAAATTAAAAAGTTAAAAACAATCACAAATCATTTTAAAGAGAGAATTGATTTGAAATGAGTGATTTATTTTCATCTTTATTGATATGTACAATAATTAAAAGAATTTTAAGTACATTTTTTTGACTGTTTCTAAATTTTACAAAAATCTTGTAAATAGGGCGTTGACAGAGATGTTGTGTAGCGTAGCAGGAACGACAACTCTGGATAGAGAATGGATTGACAAGGTCATGTTACATAATATAGTCTCTAATCCATTCATACGCTTTGCTAATAAATGATATTTTCATTACAATAGTTTATTTTTGTTTATAAAATAGGCGAATTATTAGAATGAAATGATTAAAATTGATTGCTAAAATTGTTTGATATTAAATGCCCAGATGATCGGATAAGAGAATAGCATTCGTTTAATCGAGGGGTCATATAGTCTCGTGTTATAAATAATATTTTCAAATACAACTTGTTCCCTTTGACTTTCTAACACGCGTTAAATTTTTTTAGGGAACCAGTCAGCATATGTTTGTAACATGTGCTACGATTGGCCTTGTGCTTTGTACTGTAACTAATGAAATTGGACGTAATTGTTGAAAACAGCAGGAAATTTTATTTATAGTATTGGGAATAACCGGAATAAAAACAGACAAAATACATTTACCACGGGAAGTAATAACTTTAGCTGCCGCAGTAAACACTATCCAGACTAAAAATATCGCTGCTGGTCTGATTGCATTAAAATTCCATCCGTCAACTTGTCACAAGTCAGCAAAAATAATCGGTCATAATTTCAGCTTGACCAAAAAATATTCGGTCATTTTGATTTATTTTCGGCCAATGACCGATGGCAATCTGAAACCCTGTATGTTGCACGTTTTTTCATGAAATTGACACGAAATGTACGCGTGAAGGGACATTCTCTTGGCAGTCATATTAAACAGTCTTTTTTATAACACACAATTTGAGAATTATTGCAGATATTTTTTTTAGGCCAAAGTGAAAACAAAACTGCCTCAAAGCGGGAAAAAAGGGTCATTTTAAATACGATTTTCTTGCCGTTTTGTGGTTCAATTGATTCCCGCTTGTTGATATTAGAAAGATTGCATAAAAATAGGGAATGTAAAGAAAGTGTGATGAAAAACCAACGGACATGTCAAAACATAACATGATCACATTGCCCGTGAAGGGTATGACGAGCATTTATAAAAGTAGAAATTATACCCCCCCCCCAAAAAAAATCTGATAGAAAATGGAATAAGAGGTGCAAAATGGCAATATAATCAAGATTCTCCGAAAGTTTCATGACCAGTTCTTTGCAGAGCTAAAATATTGTATAAATGGGCGTATTATGCGCTTGGTGCAGCCAATTTTTTTCTTCATTTTCGTCTGATTTCGGCGAGTTTTATTTAATTAAATTCCACTTGACAAGAACTATTGAGAACATGCCAATGGAATTTGTGTAACTCCCTGAAATCACACATAACGAAGTACTTTGAATTTGTTTTTTTATTCGATTTTATTTTTTTCTGGATTTGTCTTGACACAGGTTTTTAGAAGTGTAGCAACGGTGTTTATTACATATTTCGAACCTTTTCATCTCTCGTAACATAATTTAGCACTATCTGTTCTTGATAAGTAACGTACTTCTAGTTCTGCTCGTTTCATTGGGTTTATTTTCAAACGTGTTTAATATACAAATGTATGCACATGAAGTATATATAAATAGGAATGAATTTGGTTGATTTTTTTCCTCTCGTGTTGTTTCATTTCAATTTTATTTTGATTCGATTTCCATTTCGTTTCGTTTCGCCAGGTTCCGTTTCGTTTCTTGTTTTAGAGGGACCCCATTAGACACAATAAATCAAATCAAATCATTGACCATAAGAAGTGCAAATTGTGTCTACATGTGACTGTTGTTTCAGTGGAAAATGCAAATAAGGAGACTGACCAGCAAGTGCTACTTAGCAGTGCAGTACAGGTCCTGAATTCATTACAACTCTCTGAAATAAACAGACTTGGCTATTTAAATAGCAATACATGCAATAATTAATAGCAATAGAACATTTCGTGATTATGTATGGCTATATGTAATCTTGATGTGAAAAAGGGAATCGATGTAGGGGATGCAGAGAGTCATAATTAAAACAAATTTGTCTAGCATATTATTAAATTAAATAAACATAAACATTTTATTTTACCAGTGAAATAGAATTCCGACCAATAAATCTGGGAGCTTTACTGGACTTGATATCCAGCAACTTCGTAATAATGTCCGTGATACACAAGCATTAACCAAATCCTGTTTGGGGTCATGTTGGCAGAGCTGTCGAAATCTCTTTCCTGGCAATCTCAGTAAACATTGATTGATTTATAATCTTTGATTATCCTATTTTTCATATATAAAAGAGAAAAGATAGTTCCGTGTACATAAATAATATTTCTTTGTGTTTTAAGGCGCTGTGTTGCAGAAACTTGGACGAAATTGGACAGACAGAAATTGAAATTACTATCACATTTGAAGATAAGAAAGAATAAAAGAATTATGTTTAAACAGATAGAAATAAACATCTTTTTTAATCAAGAAAAGTATCCACATCGGGAAGTTTTAAGCAGTGCCAAAATAAAGAGAAACCTATAAAAATGTTGGATGAATCGAGACATCTAAAAATGGCATTTATTCACAAGTTTCTTAATCAAACTTCTTTCTCAAAATTAAATTTAATTCAGCAGATTGCACAAAAATCAATGTAAAAATAGATAATACCTGGCTAAGTCCTATCGTGTATTAAATTCAAAGAGAAAACTATGCTGGAACATGTCGGACGAAAAAGGACAGACATATTCAGTATGTTGGACGAAAAAGGACAAGTACTTCTTATGTTGGACGAAAGACATGACTGACATAGGACGTGCTGGACAAAAATGAAAACCTATGCAGAGCATTCCATTCATTTTGAAGTAGGAGGTGGAATACAAGTAGGGTTGTAGAGGGAAAAATGGCCGAAAACAATTTTCAATATTTCAGATTGTAAAAGATTACATCCCCCTAGGCAGAAAAATTGTGTTTTAATTATTCAAATTTAAAAAAAAATTACTTCTTAATTTTAAATAAAATATGTTCTGGATTTTTTTCCAAAATGAAAGCACTGGAAAAGTATTTGTCAGTAAATACCGCATTACAATTTACATCATGTAGTATGGCAATATCAGTTATTTGATATACATGATTGGGGAATGGGTTTTAAGTAACAGATACTTTGGTACCTGTTGCACACAGATTATGTCCTGATACTCTTGGCATTGAAAATAATTTTTATTGCAGTTATGTGCACTAAACTATTGTGGCATTCTGTCAGAACTAGTTTAATATAATACAGTATATGTGAGCAAAGGGAACAACATACTGCTGGAGGTTCACTTAGAAATATTTCATGCATAATCAGGATGTGAACAAGTTCATCCATAAAAAAATGTTAAAAAAGGAACATTTGTGACAAATTTGGGAGGACTTCGTAGGGTTGTCCGTGACTTTGGACAGACATAATTTCGTCCAACATTATCCAGTTTAAAATAGTTTTTCCAAAGAAACGATAGATTTTTCGACATATAAACTTTTAACTCAATCTACATTCTTTTCTTCTCTGTTTTACCGTTTTTGCCCTTTTCACAGTGTTATGGGTGAAATATAGTTTTTCAAAGTTTGCACGTTTGACGATGTCACAAAATGGGCGTTTCAAAAACAGACAAAATTGGAGAAATTCAATCATAATTCCTTTATTAAGGCACATACTGTTCTAAAACTGTTTATTATATCTCTTTATTTTAATACAAACAAAATAAAATAACAAACAGTAGCAAATGTCTTTCAATCACTTTAAAAAAAATAAAGTTTTCAAGACCACCCCTTAGTGTATCACCTTACTGAAGAAGGACTCAACTACGATATTATACACAAAACTGAAAGTAGGAAAATTTAGCACATTTGCAATTTTTCTTGTGTCCTATTTGGCTTTTACTCGCATTAATTGAGTATTTCCCATTAAATTTTATCCCTGTTCAAGCGTTTTGTCTGTCCCAAGTTACTGAAAAATTGATCCGGACATCGGGTCTGACGCTAAGTAGTTTAAATCGGACCTGGTCAATATTTTGTCCGACGGTCCGATAGGTCCGACGATTTTCGACAGCTCTGTGTTGGGTAACCATTCATTCATATTTGACCATCCAATCATTGCAAGACTTAAATATATGACCAATTTGACTCACTGAATGACAGTTAACTATATTGACCAATCAGACAATAGCTTGACATGTGCTCTGTTTAACACTTAAAGATTTTGCAGGCTCATCTCTGATTGGTCGTTTGAAAATACGAACCCTGGTATGACCCATATACCTTTCTAGGATATTGTTAAATGTTTGTGTTTTAATAACCAGTTATTTTAATGTTCCCCTAACTTTCACAAAACAAATGTGTTGCTTTATGATCTTTAGAGATGTAATCATAAGGTTGGAATAAAATATTGAATATCAAATCCTTCAGATCAAATTTCATGATGGAAAGCACATGTTATATAAGTGAACCGGAACTTGTTGGTTTTTAGCAACTTCGACAATTTTCGATTATTAGTATTGTTGCTCTTTCAACGAAGAACAATCGATCATTGGCGACAGTTGTTTCATCACAATAAAGAAGATACTTTTATGCAAAAATTTTAATATTTAGCTACATTTCTTGTAATTAACTGATTGATGGCTTTACCATTTTACATATGGGCTTCCCTACACCACAATTGGGAATTTTTTGGCATCGAAATGCTAATTTGGGAATTTTTTAGTGATGAGTATTTCTGTTTGTTATATTATTCATCATCATAAGATAAGATAAGATAAGAAAACTTTATTTTGATTCGGCACATAATAAAACAGTACAACATCATTATTAATTGGATGTATCATTTCATTATCAAATTATAAAAGCCACAAGTTCACTGAACCTGATTCCCTGTAGGTTATAATAAGCTATTAATTTACATTTGATCACCATTGAACTAATAGTAACACAGAAATCATTGTAATCACTGTATTAAATTCATGTTGATTTCAGTGTGTAATATAAAGGCGTCTTTATTGACAAATATATGATTTATATTTTTATATAAAGAAACCTTAATTTTCATTATTCAAGATACAGACTCGTACAGAAAGTCTAAGTATTGACTACAGGCACTAGTTTAACGCAGTGCCGTGGTAATGGCCCATAGACTGTATTGCAAAGCGATATTGATGATGCATGTTTTTCCCCAACATTCAAACAGGACAGAAATCCAAATTTTTTTTCTAATAATATTTAGGAAAAATACAATTCATGATGTATCAATTAAATGTTATTGCATAAAATGAGACACTATTTCTTGTTTGGGCCATATTCTAATCCTGTTAGACTGCATAAATAATATTCTCGAAATTTTTAAATTATTTATCAGTACGGAAGACAGTACTGTTGCTGTCATAGTTTATATGACAACGTTTTGGTAGTATTTATATAATCAAAAGTCGTTTTACAACTGAACTCTACTTTATATCCATTCATGTAAATGTATTTCGATGACAGCTGGTTTAAGTTGATACGGGTGGCTCAATGAGTTAGGTCACTGGATCTAACAACTCATACAAGCCTATCACCAATATGGCGTAGGTTCGCGCCCGGCTTTGTAAATTACAAAAAAAGGTGCACTCTACTCACAACCGCAAGTGATAAAGTTTACCAGTTGCTTGCCCATGGTCGGTGGTTCTCTCCGGGTACTCCGGCTTCCTCCACCACTAAAACTGGTCGCCATGATATAGCTGAAATATTGTTGAAAGTGGCATTAAACACATCAAATCACAAGTGATTGACATAAAGTGGAAATATACAATTTCCGATATGATAAAACACTGCATCGGATGCGACATAACACATGGACATGAACCAAAAAAGAGTTTTCAAGAGACAATGGATTTTTTGGTTTTGTAGGATGTGCTGTTCCGTTCGGAGCCCCAATTTATACAGTAGTGCCCTCCACTAGCTGTAATTTCGTGACCAAGTAATGAGATTTCAAAATAATATTTAATTAATTGGCGAGCTAGATCATTTTCGTAAAATTGTGGCATCAGGAGTAAACAAACAGGGAATTCACTCAAGTGTGTGGTTAGAATAGTAAATTAAATGAAAGAATGTATGGAAAAACTAAATCAGAATTAATAAATGTTCAGTTTCATCCTCTTTATAGAATGCACTATCTTATACTGATAAGGGAATTTGAAATTATCTATGGACAGCTAGTCCATGAAAAGTAATTTTACCTTCTTCCAAAAGAAAATTGTTCATCTGGACTATTAAAAATATTAAGTCGAGTGGGATGTTGTCCTTTCACCCCACTCTGCCTATGATTCTGCTGCCCTCAAATATCAGGCACAGAAATTAACTTTTATGTCCACAAGCAAATTATTGCTTGTTTAAAGTTACCAAAATTGTTACAAGCAAATTGTGTGAATTTTGTAAATCTTTGAAGCATTTTTAGCTCGCCTGTACAAAGTACAGAAGAGCTTATGTCGTCACTTTTGCGTCCAATGTTGACGTTTGCGTTTAGCTCCAATGTAGACAAACTACTTGGCCCAGGTTGAAGAAACTTCACATGTGAGTTTGACGTGAACATTTAAATACACCGCATACAAATATAGGTCACCGTGACCTACTATTTCTGCGTGAATGACTTCGACATTTTTGTGTGAACGTTTGCGTTTAGCTCCAATGTAGACAAACTACTTGGCCCAGGTTGATGAAACTTCACATGTGAGTTTGTCGTGGACATTTAAATACACCGCATACAAATATAGGTCACCTTGACCTACTATTTCTGTCTGAATGACTTCGACATTTTTGCATGAACGTTTGCGTTTAGGTTCAATGTAGACAAACTACTTGGCCCAGGTTGATGAAACTTCACATATGAGTTTGTCATGGACAGCTAAAAACATCGCACACAAATATAGGTCACTGTGACCTACTATTTCTGCTTGAATGACTTCGACATTTTTGTGTGAACGTTTGCGTTTAGGTCCAATGTAGACAAACTACTTGGCCCAGGTTGATGAAACTTCACATGTGAGTTTGTCGTGGACAG
>MJUT01038264.1:1562889-1581162 GCA_002080005.1 Gigantidas platifrons | reverse complement strand
TATGTTGTCAGTAGGCCTATTTTTACTTTTAAAATAGTTCAAAATCATTTCGGGTCGTGACACCCATTTACTGGATGTTGTGGTATTCGTCAAGGTTCTTGTGCGTGTTAAAGTATTTTCCTCCAATTACGGAGCACCGCTGCAATTGCTAATAAAAACTCCCGACAGGCTCCAATGTTTGAACTGGGTTTCGATCACGATTGAGATACGGTATCAGTATCGTTTGCTAATAAATGAAAGGGAACATGTTTTTTGTCAATTCTCGATGTTTCTGCTTCATTTAAATGAAAGGGAACATGTTTTTTTGTCAATTCTCGATCTTTCTGCTTCATTCAATCTACTGAAAATAACATACGTGCAATATTTTGCTTCCACTACATATTTTTTAGAGGCAAAATCGGAAAAGCACACGCAAAATGCATCTCAGCGTCCTTTAATTTCGGATCCTGAAATATACACATCAGCTGTGGTAAGTGTATGAATATGTTTCAAACAGGAAGAAAAATTCTGTTCGCTGGAAAGCAGTTTACGATTTATTACTGCACATATAACAAAACTGAAAAACTAGGGATCCATGTTATATGTATTTAATAAATATTTCAGGTGTCCCTTTTCCTCCAAGCCACAGACTCTCTGATAGTGAAGTTTTTGACAGTAAAGATAAACCTAGGCCAGATGTCCTTAAGCAACATTTCATTCTGGAAGGCAGATTGCAGGAGGAGGTTGCACTTAAAATAATCAACAGAGGTGCATCCTTGTTGAGGCAGGAAAAAACAATGATTGATATAGAAGCACCAGTAACAGGTATATATTAAGTCATGATAAAGGAGATGTTTATGGAGTATCACTTAGCTTGTATTTTGATTGTCAACATGTGTTGTATGCAAGACCTAAGGGTTACACTTGGGGGGGAGGGGGGGGGGATCATCATTACATGCATAATTTCAATTACTATTTCAAGTCTGTACAGAATATTTAAAAAAAATCCTTCAGGACAAATAAAAAAATAGATGTTCTAGTTGTCCAACTGACATTGATTGCTGTTCGACCATAAACATATTTGTTAATTGGAAAGAGGACATCCTTGAAAATGATGGAACAACACTTGTTTCTGCTCTTAAACTTTGCCGTTGGTTAGGTCCTAAACCTGAAAGTGAAGTATATGATTTAACCAGCAAAAGTCTTCTTGAGATCTCCTCATATTTTATTTTTTTCGAAATCTTTCTTATCATTTTTAGCTCACCTGACCCAAAGGGTCATGTGAGCTATTGCCATCACTTGGCATCCATCGTCCGTCCGTTAACTTTTTCATATTTTAATCTACTCCTCTGGAACATCTATATAAGGTCCTCTATAAAGTTTCTTCATTTCATCCCATTCCACCAACAAATATGGCTGCCAAGGGCAATTCTTGTTTCTGATTGGCTAATGTTTAATAAATCTTCTCCTCTGAAACTGCTTGGCCAAATGGAGCCAAACTTGGCAGGAAGCATCTATGTAAGATCCTCTATAAAACTTCTTCATTTGGTTCCATTCGGCCAACAAACATGGCCACTGTTACTAAAAATAGAACATGGTAAAATTGCAGGTTATGGTGAAATTGCAGGTTCTTGGGTAATAACTCAAAAACCGTTAATAATATCAAAAATCTGACATGGGGTAAAAATGATCAGCACAGCAAGATCTACTTACCCTGCAATTTTGAAGTAAATCTGATTACCCATCTTGGAGTTATTGCCCTTTTTTCATCAAATTTTTAAAATTTTAATATTTTTCGTCCTTTATTTCCATTACTATAAGAGATAGATGTTAAGTTTAAATTGCAAAAATGTGTAGCATGTCAAGATCTACCTACACTGCAATTTTTAAGTAAATGTCGTTACCCATTTTGGAGTTATTGCCCTTTTTTCATCAAATTTTTAAAACTTTAATACTTTTCGTCCTTTATTTCAAAAACTATAAGAGATAGATATTAAGTTTAAATTGCAAAAAATGTGCAGCATGTCAAGATCTACCTACACTGCAATTTTTAAGCAAATGCCATTACCCATTTTGGAGTTATTGTCCTTTTTTCATCAATTTTTTATTTTTATTTTAATAATTTTCATCCTTTATTTCAAAAACTATAAGAGATAGATATTAAGTTTAAATTGCAAAAATGTGCAGCGTGTCACGATCTACCTACCCTGCAATTTTGAAGTAAATCCCATTACCCATTTTGGAGTTATTTCCCTTTTTTCATCAAATTTTCAAAATTTTAATACTTTTCGTCCTTTATTTTAAAAACTATAAGAGATAGATATTAAGTTTAAATTGCAAAAATGTGCAGCATGTTGCAATCTACCTACCCTGCAATTTTTAAGTAAATGCCATTACACATTTTGGAGTTATTTCCCTTTTTTCATCAAATTTTCAAAATTTTAATACCTTTCGTCCTTTATTTCAAAAACTGTAAGAGATAGATGTTAAGTTTAAACTGCAAACATGTTCAGCATGTCAAGATCTACCTACCCTGCAATTTTGAAGTAAATCCCTTTACCCATTTGGAGTTATTGCCCTTTTTTCATCAAATAAAAAAAAAAATTAATACTGTTTGTCTTATATTTCAAAAACTATAAGAGAGAGATATTAAGTGTAAATTGCAAAAATGTGCAGCATGTCAAGATCTACCTACACTGCAATTTTTAAGTAAATGCCATTATTCATTTTGGAGATATTGCCCTCTTTTCATCAAATTTTTTAAATTTTAATACTTTTCCTCCTTTATTTCAAAAACTATTAAGAGATAGATATTAAGTTTAAACTGCAAACATGTTCAGCATGTCAAGATCTACCTACCCTGCAATTTTGAAGTAAATCCCATTACCCATTTTGGATTTATTGCCCTTTTTTCATCAAATTTTCAAAATTTTAATACTTTTCGTCCTTTATTTCAAAAACTATAAGAGATTTTTTTATGGTTTATATATAAGGGGAAACGAAAATCGCGATTATTTTGGGGACTGTTCGGTTCACGATACGTGGAGGCCGCTTACGATACAAAAGATATGATGCTCATTTTTTGAGAAGAAAAAAAGTAGTGTTGAGCTTCCATTTTCTTCTTTTGGTGATCATTTAATTACTATTTTGAGAAAAGTGAATCGATTAATTTACGCTTTTAAGATTAATCAAATATCAAATATTTATAATTTCCGCTAGTATGTAAGCGACCTCATATAAAAAAAAACATGGTAGCGCCCATGTCAAGTGAAGGAATAGTTACAGTTTCCTATAAAACGTATCATAATACATATCAAATATCGCAATACGTATCGTTTGTGGAAAAAGTGTATCGTGACGCCCCTATTTATATACCAGAATGTAAGCAACAGCAAAGGACTATGAAATAATGAACGTAGATACAAGATATTGCAGGCTTTAAATCTGGGATTTAGTTTTATAACTCTTAGTCGTGCAATGATCAACGACCTAGATGTAATATTGCATGGCTTCCTGTTACAAATCATTTATACCGCGGTTTTTGTGTTTGATTGTTTTAACCTTTAATTCAGAAAACCATGGTATAAATATTACTTGTATGTTGTTGAATAAAATAAAATGTATTGATTTGAAATTGGATTGTGATGTCAATCACGTTCACCTCAGATGTTGACAAGGTTTTTCTTGCTATTTCTTTGGATTTAAAGAATCCAATCATATTGACAAAGGGGCCTGGGTGGCTCAATGAGTTAGGTAGTTGGATTACCTAACAGCTCTGCCTCATACAAGCCTATCACCAATACGGCGTGGGTTCATGCCCGGCTTTGTAAATTACAAAAAAGGGTGCACTCTACTAGCAGTCGCAAGTGATAAAGTTTACCAGTTGCTTGCCCATGTCGGTGGTTCTCTCTGGGTACTCCGATTTCTTCCACCACTAAAACTGATATAGCTGAAATATTGCTGAAAGTGGCATTAAAACACCAAAAATCAAATCATATTGACCAAATCAGAGAATGACACAGATATGGAGTATGTGCTATTGATTCCATTATTTATCTCCCTCAATGAAGTTTTGTGGACTTTGTTTGATAATCATTGTTTTAACATCATAAATTAATTTTTAAAAAAGATCTTGAACCAGTCTGTGCGATGAGCACCGGTTCTTCTGCCCAAGGCCAGTAAAACTTTGTTCGTACCAGTAGTTTTCAATTTTTTTAAGAACTATATTAAAAAAATTCAAAAATTTGATTCCGACAAGTAAATTTAAATTTTCATTTAAGGACTGGTCTTCACATATGTGGCCCATATATGTTAAAACAAGAGGGACATGTACAAAAATGTAGATTGGTTGAGAATGTCACATGTATATTTGTAGAATATGCACTAATTGATTTAATTGTCTTTACCCCTCAAAGGAGAATTGAAATGGTAAACTCTATCTGATTATCGATTTATCAATTATCTTGTAAGGGGGTTATAATGTAGAATAGGTGCAGTGTTCTAGGATTTTACTGCAACAGCAACTTTCCACGGGAAAGTGCATACCAAAAATTCACTTGCCCACACACCAAATTTACTTTCCCTGTTTAATTAATTTTTTCATTTTATTTAATGTTATTTAGATGAAAGACATTTGATCCAGTAATAAAGCTGTTGTGCTTTATTGTGCTTAACTAATGTAGGATATTCTTTGTACAGTAATGTGATTAAAACATTTGATCCTTTTGGTTCATCATATTTGGGCCAAGCAAATGAGCTTTTAAAAATGGAACAAAAGAATGGTTCCTTATAGCATCACTATAAATTTTGTTTCTTTAGTTTTTATCCATTTAAATTTTCATTTTTTGAGAGGCATAGAATGTTAAAAATCTTTCCATATTCTTCTTTTTTAACCAATAATTACTTTTACCAATGTAACGCTTTGCCACCAACGGCAGTACTCTGAACTCACCTATTTGTTTGCCACCAACGGCAGCACTCTGAACACATGTTTCCTTCCCCTAAACTGTACTATCCCCTCGGACGATCTCATATGAAAACATGATTTTAAATAAAAGTATGATTCTTCATTTGTACAATTATGCAAAAGAGAAAGTTTTGAAATCATTTGAAACTCTTCAATCCAGCAGTTCAAATTTACTTGCCCACGGACAACTAAGGTTTGGAAATTAACTTTCCTGTGACCAAAATTCACTTGCCACGGGTAACGGGAAAGGGGAATCCTAGAACACTGAGGTGTGAAAATATTATTTCTGATTATGATTAAAATTGATTGTTCTGTTGTGACACATATTCAATGAAGTAAGAAAAGGCCTGTTTTTGTTGATGAATTAATCAGGAGGAGTTACAACAATTACATGTATGTCAGTGCATTTGAACTGAAGCACTAATATCAATAGTAAAAGTTAAAAATATTGTTATCTGAAACCACTGAAATATTTGACAGTAAAATTTTCGGGAATGTGTCTTGGATGGTCCTTTACAAAATATGTATTTTTTGTGTTGATCTGAAATCTAAGATGGCTGCCACTGCATGTTTTAAACATATTGGAAAATGAAAAAAATAATTTTTCTCAAAATCTTGATTGAATCGAAACTACATGAATAATCATTTTGGATGGTCCCTAATAAAAATTTAAAGTTTCTTGTGTCAATTGCAAATCCAAAATTGCCATGACCACACGATAAATTTTTGTTCGAAGCTATTAAATGTTTACATAATTTAATTCATCTTGAATAAAAGAATATATTCAATTCTATTTAACAGAAATGTTTCAACAACCTTGTATTCTAAGATTTGTTACTATATGTATTGTTCTTGTCAGTATATTTGAAAATCCTTGGCGACAACAGCAAATATAAAGTTTTGTAGTCTGTGTTCTTATACGATGCAATTTTATTCAATATTTACCAACCAAAATGTCATATGTCCCACTAGCTCACTCTTAGTCTTTCTTATTTATTGTAAAAAAAGTCCAGGATTCTCCTAGATGAGTTGCAAATATCTCTGGAAATAGAAGACAAACTGTTTCGCATTAAATTGGGGAAGATCAGACAATGAACTGATTATGACCTTGATATTCAGAAGTCATTAACAGTGCAGCCATTAATTGTGCAGTTTCCTCTATAGAATAGAGGCTGACATCATATATTTTAAACATTAATAGAAGCTTGATTACTTTAACAGACAACTTGACACACCCCAGTGAACTTGATAAGATTAACATTGTGATTTCTATAATTACAAGTCTTTAACATATTTGATGACAAATTTAAACTTGAATATTAAAGAAGATAATAAAAAAAAGTTTTGATAAAATCTTTGAATTTGAGACTTATAATATTTTAATGGCAACCATGATTCTTTGAAGTTGAATTAATCTAGAAGAAACTCATGGTAATGTGAATTAAGAACACAAGATCTTCAGGGCTCTCAAGAATACAAAGTCTTGATGGCTTTCAAGAATACCAGGTCTTCAGGGGTCTCATATTAAAGTACAAGGTCTTCAGGGCTCTCACTACTTTCAAATTAGATAGAGAAGTGACTTCTTTTTCAAAGAGCTAACAGGAGAGAAGTGGAAAGCCTTGCAGGTGTAGTTAATTGCATTCAACCGAACTATTGTTTTGTTACCCTTCTGCAGTTACTCATGCCCATATTAGATAAATAGTTTTAAAGCAGTCAAGTTTGATCTGATTTTAGAGAATATTCATACAGTTCATTTATTTAATGTCAATATTTTATGTGTTTAGCTTTTTCTCTTGCATGCTTGTGAATTTTTATTTGTAGTAACAATTCCCTCTCCGTTTTGAAAGATTAATGTTCTTGGACTTTGTGATTATTTTTGGTCTATAGATTGGTCCTGTTGTGTGCATGCTATTTAGATATGCCAATTGACCTTTATTTTGGACATTCTACACTACAGTCCATTGGCTTTGCAAATATTGCCTTTGTTGAATTATGTTACATTCCACCACCATATAACTGAAATAATGTTGAAAGTGGCATTAAACACCATTAACCATTTATTTTATTAGGTCAGTTTTTCAACATCCACTAGGTTATAGGTCAACCATATTATGGAGTTACTTGTTACATCCATATTGGACAGTGATATATTGATTTCACAATCTATGCAGAGAAAGTTGAGATATCCACACTTTCTGTCACAATGAACCTGCAATTAATGCTTATGTTCTATTATTTCTAATAAAAGTCATAATTGTCCATCAATGTTCTACCTGATATTACTGACATTGTTGTAGGTGGTGTTAAATGTCCATAATACATGTAATTGTAAATAAACAGGTGATGAGCACAGATAAGGAAGGGGCTATATTTTTAGAAAAACCCTGTAATATACAAGCATGTTTAATTGTTTGATTCATTCTCACCCCAGTGATCGGGAAAGTCCAGCGCAATTTGCGCATTAAGCTGAAAAATGGCGCAGTGGAAGTAAAATGTAAGCGCCCGTGTGGCGCACAATAATTTTGCAAGGTTCGGTATCCATGGAACGATAGTTATCAGTCGTGCGGTACACTGAATTGCAGTGAACCCCACTGAATTATGCATAATCGTGTCGAAATCGGATCATTGAGAATGTTCTGCCTATTTATATATTTATCGGACTGTCTCGTGGTTTTCCCTTTGCTTAACGCTGAAGTAAATCTAACTATGAAATGTCTAAATACCGGAAAAGAATAACAACCAATGATGTGACTTTTTTCCCAAATGTTACTCCAAATAAACGTTTGTAAATTTGATTTTTGACAAATATTGGAATTTTATAGAAAAATGCCTCCGAAAAAAAGCAGCGTCTGCCTGTTTTACCTGGCCAGAAGACTTTGTTTTCGTTTGTTAGTCGAGATGGAAATAACAATTTCGATCCTGACGATTCCATGAGAAAAGAAACTGAAAATATGATTGACTCTGGCTCACAAGACGTACAAGTACCCCCGACCTTGTCTCATCAGATTCAAAAGCTCACTAGAGCTTATGTTATGTGTTTATAGATTTCGACTTTAAATAAAACTTATTTGATTTGATTTGATAGATTGTGATGCTAACGAGAAAGACGTCCACAAATACCATCCTGTTCCTGGTTGTTTATTGTTAAAATTTACTTGGAATAAAAAATCATTTGAAATGTATGACTTTATAAAGCCTTTTGACCTTTATTTGATTTACTGTGTGTGTAACTGAGTTGAGAACTGATTCAATAACAAAGGCATGAAAGGTGTATCAAATGTTAATTTTTTATTCTCTGTAATTTTGACAAGTGCCTGTGAATTTTGATTATAATCAATTTCAACTTGTGAAATTGTTCTTGTTCCTTGTGGTACAAAATGTAAATGGTTTCTCAATATGGTCAAGATCAGGAAATCTACAATACAAATGTAACTATACATCAGTGTCACTGGGTTGGAGAAATGAAGCTTGAAGACCTAATTTCTTTTCGCCCTATTACCTGTTCACCCTGATACCTGTTCGCCCTGATAATTATAATTATGTAGGGTATTAAAAATAATAGAAAAATAAGTGATATTTGAATGCTTATCGATATTGAATGGAGAAATTTTAAATATGTGGCATGCTAAAGTGTATGTTTCGATAATGGGCAAAGTTAAACATTTCAGTCCTTGGAATAACAATGTAGTTAAGCAGGTAAAGATGAATGAATCCAGAGTCTGTAGAAATCACTAGAAAACTGAAAAGCAATTCAATTTCAATCAATTACATTGTATATTAAATGTTACATGAGCTATAGTATGAAAATACATATCTATGCATTATTGTGCTGGAAATTTATGTCATTTACAATGGCCCATTCATATGATAGCATGGCCCATTGACATTTTTTTTAAGGGGCCATGGGCCCATTCTGAAAAAAAACCTTCAAGATCACTGTCACCCTGATGAAAATCTTTTTTAAATTTTAAAAGAAAAGGAAACATGCACCAATCAAGTGTAATGGTATATAATATTCAACATGCTTTTGTACAATATTTAATTTAATATTTAATGAACATTTAAACATTAACCACATGAGTTACCAGTGATCACAGACCTGGCGAAATTCCTGAGACTCTTGTCTGACATTCGGTCAGACAAACTGAAATATTGTGTCTGACCGAACTCAAGTTTGTTGGACCGGATAATTTTTCTGCAAAAATCAATACTTGATCAAAGCTGATCAATAAAGGCTATTTCTAACCAATGTGGCCCTGGTGGCTCAATGAGTTAGGTAGTTGGATTACCTAACAACTCGTACAAGCCTATCATCAATGCAGCGTGGGTTCTCGTCCAGCTTTATAAATTACAAAAAAGGTTGCACTCGACTCGCAGCTGCAAGTGATAAAGTTTACCAGTTGCTTGCCCATGGTCCTCCGGCTTCTTCCACCACTAAAATTGTCGCCATGCTATAGCTGAAATATTGCTGAAAGTGGCATTAAGCAACAAAAATCAAAATCTAACCAATGACTTTTATTTATTTTATTACTTTCAAACATTTTAAGGACAAATTCCTCTAGGTCTTTTGAACAAGTACTGTTTGGTGTTCTTATTCCCAGAAATCTTTCAATTATCTCTACTCTGAAAAACGAATGTAAATGGCTTCCTGTTCATCACCAGAGCCCAGAGGTACATTTGTTTCTGTCGACCCATCCATCATGAAGGAAAAGAAAGATCTTCCCAACATACTAAATATATAAAAATGTGCTTGCAATTGTTTTATTTTTTTTGCAAATTTATGTGCAAACAAACATATATTTTATAGTTAAAACACACTAAACAAATTATTTTTTTATTTCAATATTCCGTTTTTGTTAACTTATGGTCCGTTTTGGTTATGGGATGGAACATCCGGTAGCGTCGATCTTTTTGCCATGATGGGTTAAGCTTAAGGTCTTTTCTTTTAGGCTTCGTAGTTACTTTGAGGATTTCTTATTACATTACCTCTGCCGATATTTTACGTTTTAGAGCTTTTCATTCAAAGCATGTTTCTTTTTTTCAAACCGGAAATTATTTTTAATGAGTCACTTCCGCTCATGTGTAAAAAGGTAAACTCCGAAATCCATGTCGGACATCTGGTCCGGAAAAAATACGATTTTAGTCGGACCAGCAACAAAAAACGTCGGACTTGTCCGACGGTCTGACGAATTTCGCCACCTCTGTGATCACTAATTACAGGTGTGCTAATATACACACTTCGATAAACACTTTCAATACTTTTCTCCTTGGACGCCCCTTGAATTGCTACCGATCGATATTCACATATATGTAAACACACGGTTGATTGATCTGATCATGACCGGTTTACGGATATAAATTATAACAGTAATTAGTGTATTGGGACTGCAAGTCAAGGCCGGAATTCGGAATGTGCAGTTTCCGGTTTATTCAATGATTTTTAACAAAAATTATTAAGGAAAAAACTGCGGACTTGAAATTTAGATCGGAATGGACAGGATTCCGGTTTACTCAGGGTCCGGTTTGATCAGGTTTCACTGTAGTATGTAAAAGTTCTTTCATACATGTAGATGCATTGTATAAAACGAAAAATTTTGACTGAAATTTACTGCAGACTAGAGTGTCCTTTAAATCAAATTTGTTTTTGAAACCAATGTAAAATGGTAACCACTGCAGAGTACAAATGGAATAAAAAGCTTTTCTCAGAAAATACAGACTTGACTACACAAATTTTATGAATGATTTTTGTGTATGTCCACCCACAGTCCCTTTCAAAGTATCTTTTATCTTGATTGAAATGGATGTCAACCCATCAGGGCTCACCAAACCAGGCGAAGTGGGCGACTTCTTCACCTTGGTTTCAATGAAATCGCCCAATTTCTGTCAAAAAGCGAAGTTTTAGTCACCCTGTCAGTCTTCAAGTACGTATTTTTTTCACCAATAATCATACTTTTTCTTCAATATTCACAAAAGGAGCTCCCATGTTCCTGAAATTTGACCCATTTCAGGGTTTGATGTTCAATATTTTATTCCAAACTCGTTAATTGCATCCTTTTTAAGATCATTGTGCAGCACGTTCGTTTTTTGTGAAAGGTAGGGGAACATGCGGCAGTGGGGAAAGAAACGTTAAAATTTGGATCGATTTTCGGAAGTCTCCCAGATTTTCCCTCACTTCGCCCTTACGTCAAGAGAGAGGGAAGTCAAGTCTCCCTTTTTTTACTATGTGTGGTGAGCCCTGACCCATTGCAGTTGGACATAAATTTCTGTGCAAAAATGCTTATTAAGGGATATTAAAGTTTATTTTAGTAAATCTATTTTGCTTTGGAATTCACTTTCATCATTTATAATTTATGTTTACTTTCACAAAACTTCTGGTCAGCCTGGTTTTAAACTGTTTTTTTTTTACAGTAGGTGACCTCTAACTCAAGGTGAGGGTTATAAGCACAAGTTTCCCTGTTAATGATTTTTTTTGTTTTTATCTGGAATAAAATTGACAGATGCCTCATGTAAGTGATTTTCCTTATTCAACATGAGCAGTATTATTACTACAAATCAATTCAGTACCCATTTGCTTCATCCCAGGTAATAGATTTAATTCAAATACCTTACTATTTTCAGTATGTGGAGATATACATGGTCAGTTTTATGACTTGATGAAATTATTTGAAGTTGGCGGTCCTCCTGCTACAACTCGCTACCTCTTTCTGGGAGATTATGTAGACAGAGGCTATTTTAGTATAGAGGTAGGTACATGTTATGTGTAATTTTTTATCGAAATAGATGAGCTTTCCTCCATGTCCCGAATGGTGACCATGAATGCAGAAATGTGATTTAAGATTAGAAAACACTGAATATTGTATTTTGTTGAATGACATTTAAATACAAAAAAAATATCCTTTTTCATTTACGTTAATATTTGCTGCCAAAATTATTGTTTTGCCTGGAGATTCTAACCCATATCTTCACCAAATTTGTCAGAAATAGCACATTTTTCTGTAATACAAGCCAGTCACATCGAGTAATACAGTTTGTAAAGATTTTCCAGCTGATATATTCTTGTGGCCAGTAGGTGGCTCATGACTTGTTACCATTTTGTGTATTTCCCAGTGAAATGTATTATATTGAGCATATTTTTATCAATCTTGGATTTACTGATGTTGCATAATGAATTACTAGTGAAGAACAATAATTTCTTATTTTGTATAGAATACCTATGTGCAGTTTCATTGAGTTTCTACCAATTTTTGCCATTATTTGTCAATTTTATGTCATATTTCATTTTTTTTCTCTTGAATAACTGGCATGCTAGTAAAAAATCGGTAGTACTTATTTTCAAATATAGTAACTTTTGAACCTTGTGACCGATTTTCAAAATCTAATAACCATGTTGATCGTCTCCATCAGCTTATCTTATCTGATAACATTACAAATAGTTTGTACTTTAAAAACAATTCTAACCTCCCTATTTTTTTTTCTATAGTATTGTCTTTCCTTCCTTTACACTTGCAACAGAGTTTTGCTATGAAATTTCTTTAAAAACAATTCTAACCTCCCTATATTTTTTTTTCTATAGTATTGTCTTTCCTTCCTTTACACTTGCAACAGAGTTTTGCTATGAAATTTCTGTAAAATATGCTAATTTTGAAAGAAATATAACTCATGATTGTAGGATTTGTGCTATAAGTTAAAAAAAAATCAATAGTTTGAAGTAATTTCCCACTATGTTGTCAGGAAGATGCAAATGGCTTGATCTAATTGTTTAATCAAGTTGTCTAATCCAATTTGATCTTTAGCTTTGACATGTTGCTATTCGATTTTTATTTCACAGAAAAATTTTGTGGTAAAATGGTGTGGTTATGTCTGTAACAGTTGGTTTCTGTGTTCTAACTAGTGTCCCATGGCCGGTTTTTAGCCAATTTGCAACAGATTAATGGAGTTATTCCAATTTTATGTATTTGGTTGTGATTTGAATACAAAGTCCTGCAGCATAGTTTAACAGAGGACTCCATAGGAAATTTGTTTTAAAGTCCCACTGTATTTTCTTCATACAAAATGTACCTCTTTGCAAGATGTCCACATCACGGGTCATCATGAATAATGCAGTCGTCCTAAAGCCCCAACAGAGGTTCATGTGTGCCCTAACATCAGTCTATTTGTACAGTAGTTCCTATGTTGTGCAAACAAAATTGCTTGTTACCGAATCTTTTGGCAATTTTGCATTTTTTTTCCAGAGGTAAAGGACTTCACAAAACATGTTCACTATTCGTGTGATAACCCAAGTTTGCTTTAACATTTGTAAACATTTTAGAGGTAATTATTGATGAGAGGAGACTTCATTTAAATTTGGATGATTTTCTTGACATTTTCCCAATTCCTTTGTAGTACACTACCTTATTTTTATTTTGATCGAATTATTTGGAAATTTTTTAATGAAAAATGGGATTTACTCAGATTTCAACCTCTCATACACACAAAAGTGGTTCTTATATTGATCATGTATGGGCACATACTGATGCCTATGACAATTGGAATTTAAACCTATTAACAGTGACCAAACAAATTTTCTCTGATATCACTGTACATATTAATTAAACATCGATATTCTAAGCTATAGCACAATAAATTTAATTACAGTATGCTTAATAGTAATAATGATATATAGAACTAAACAAACACAAATCCACTTTGCAATAAACCTTTGACCTCCATCTGAACCTAAGATGTAAAGCGGTCCCAAAGTAGGCCTGAATAATTCAGCATGGCTGCTGTTAATGCTAACAGAACAGGAGTAAAACACACCCACAGAACAGATTATTCTGTTTTTATGATGAAAGTTTACGAAGAAAAATGCTTAAAAAAGGGCATCATAATATTTCTCATTAAGTAAACATTTGTGCCTGAGAAGTAGTGAATACCGGTCAGAACCCACTCAATTTCCATAGGAAAGATATCAATTACTCAAGACATGTGTGTTCTCCCTTATACTACATGTATCCAAAAATTTGTTGAAATATGCCAATTTTCTTTCTGGTTGATTATGTACAAATTGTAAATTTTCAATGAAAGACCACTTCAAATTTAACGAAGTCAAACTTGGATTCAATTTTCACCTTTGGACAAAGGAAAAATGACCGCAAAAGACAATTGACCACTTACTTAAGATCGGTCGATCAAGATTGTCAATTTTGATCCGTAATGATGTGATATTAGTATTACTATTACCAGAAGGTAATTTATTGAGAAGCGTGTTGGTCTCTGTAATGCTGCAGTGTTTTAGTAACAATTTACAGTTAATTATTTTTTTTAATTGGTACAATCGTCTACTGAAAACCTAGATTTTTGTTTTGATAGTTACCATTAAGTACAGGTAAACTGATGTGATGGGATAAACTTTGACCTTGTTAGTTAGGAGACAGCTTATTTAAGCTAAAATATCATGTAAATCAGGTCGAGAGGGTTTTAAACTGGCCATTTACAGCCAGCGACTGTAAGGCCAAGGGCAAGTTCCACTGTATTTTCAAGTTGGTTTATGCCTTTAAAATTGATACTTGGTTACTGTATTGGTTTGTTTTTCTTCTAATGTGATTAATTAAATCTTGTAACAATTTTCTGTACCTTTTTTCATTTCAGTGTGTATTGTATTTATGGGCTTTAAAGATCTTGTATCCAAGCACATTTTTTCTGTTACGAGGAAATCATGAATGTAGGCATCTTACAGAATATTTCACATTTAAACAAGAATGTAAGTAAATACTACTAATTCTAAGAGAGAGATTGATTTCTCTGTATTATTGCAGTGAACCTCTCTACTTATTAATCTACCACCGTTTTGATATTTAGATAAGGCATGTTATTTTGTTATGCAGTCAAAACATTGGTGATGACTCCACCTGTGATTACATTCTTGTAGTCTACAAAAACAGAAATAAGCCAAGAGACTGACTATACAGATAGATAGAGTTTTGTATTACATATATATGGATTTACTGTAATTGTCAGACCTGATCTCCAGTACAAGTGATATTGATATAGCTTTGTGTGCAGTTGTTTTACCCTGTCTGTGTACCAAGATAAACATGTATTGATTTCGTCTCCCCAGTAAAATGTCAATTGTTCCAGGTGAAAGTAGAATTCATTATTACCACACAAATATGCTAATGTTGAAGGTGTTTATAATAGTGTTGTGATATTGTATTAGGACATGATTAGGTGAACAGGTTATTGATGTTAGTCATTGACAACTCACTTCCATCATTACTGTTTTGTCATACAGTGTGTCAGGATAAATCAATATCTTTGCTGGCAGAATTATTCCACAGTAGATTAAACTGAAAAGGTATTAAAATAACACAACGGGAAATCATATGCTTGAAAAACTTGTATATTGAGTATTAAGATGATTGTAGACAAAGTATTTATAGGGTGTCTTGAAAAGTAGATCAGGGACTATTTATTTTTACCCAGACCAGTAGACTAGATTAAACTGAAAAGGTATTAATATAACACAAGAGGAAATCATATGCTTGTAAAAAAAACTTTAGTATTAAGATGATTGTAGAGTGGAAGCATTTATAGGGTGTCTTACAAAGTAGATCAGGGACTATTTATTTTATTTTTTTACCAAGAGTAAGACCAATGTTATTTGTCTCTATGTTAATAAAAACTATTACAAAAATATCCACCTACACCAGATAATTTTAGCTCTGCATGTACAAGCCCATGAGTCAAGAACATTCTTAGTCAGTCTTGTATTTAGGATATAGGTACTATTATCGGATAATTACAAAATAATTATGAGTTCAAAGAAAAAAGATTAAACAGTTTTTACATTTACTAGGATGGTTTTATTTGGAAAACAGGTTGTCAAGATCTAAATGTTTAGTAATAAAAACAGTAAATAAAAGATAAACAGTTTTTACATTTACTAGGATGTTTTTATTTGGAAAACAATTTGTCAAGATCCTTTGTTTAGTAATAAAAACAGTAAATAAAAGATAAACAGTTTTTACATTTACTAGGAAGTTTTTATTTGGAAAACAAGTTGTCAAGATCCTTTATTTAGTAATAAAAACAGTAAATAAAAGATAAACAGTTTTTACATTTACTAGGATGTTTTTATTTGGAAAACAAGTTGTCAAGATCCTTGATTTAAGAATTAAAAACAGTAAACATAGACCAAGCAAATTAACATTACAAATCATTGTGTGATATAGTCACATACAGTAAAGGTTAACTCCAGGAATGAAAGGTTAAAATTTTGATATTGATTACGATAAAAGTTTAAAAAAAATAACTTTAATTGGATAGCATTTTTGTTGCCTTTTTGAATTGAATTTATGTCTTAGTGAAGGGTTGATTTCTTTTGTTTATTTGTAATTTCTATTTACAATATAGTTTTGTATGTTTCTGTCTTTGGTTTCAGGTAAAATAAAATACACAGAGAAAGTGTATGATGCATGTATGGAAGCCTTTGATTGTTTACCGTTATCAGCTTTAATGAATCAACAATTTTTATGTGTGCATGGTGGATTGTCTCCAGAAGTTCATACATTGGATGATATTAGAAAAGTAGGTTGTAGTATAAGGTTATACAGTCAAACCTACATTAAAGGACACTTCTATATAACAAATCACTGTCTTAGTATCTATAAAGGGCAGTCTCATTTTCCCCAACAATCAATAGTGCATATAATTTTAACCTGTGTTCTGTATATAAAAGGCAACTGCTCATAAAGGCCACATTTTCAGGCCCTTGAGTGGCATATATATATAAATTTGACAGCTTCAAAATCAAATTCTAACACTGTTTGGTTTAATTTTCAGACGTATACGTATACGTCTGAAAATTAAACCAAACAGATTTTGAAGCTGTCAAATTTTTGTTCTTCCCTAGACGGGATTTGAACTCACACCATTGATACACTGCAGCACCATTCGCTTAGCCTTACGTCCAGCGCCCTAGACCACTCAACTACATCCACTGTATATATATACAGCTTTTGATTGTATTTTATTTGTCATTAGTATGATTTGAACATTCTCAGATTTTTGAACTTTTTTCCTGGAAAACGCCACTGCTTGTGAAAAAAATACTTCAGAACTATTTTGGTATTGAGTGTACTTTGCAGAAATCTTTACTGTAGAAATTTAGGTTCCTTCCTGAAGGATAAGTTTCCAAGACATCTGTATACCTTAGAATTATAATATGGTCAAGCAAGTTGTTAATCTTCTTCTGCAAAACTGCTGAACCAAACGATACTATATTAAAATGTAAAGATCCATGCTGTGAATTTATCAAATTTTGTGCCGTTTGTCACAGACCACCAAATTGTGCGGTTAGATCTCAGCAGATTGTCTTTAGGAAATAAAAGCAAGTTCAACAGGTTAGAAACAGATGTTGCTATTTCAAGAAGTGGAATTATGTAGTGTACTTGATTAAATGATCTGCAAAATAGATAATGTAATTCTAAAAGTATTTGTTATTGTTGGATTAATAGATCTAAGTGTATAAAGAATTGATGGATTATTATCATGTTCTGGTGCATTATAGCAGTTGTAACACTATCTGCAGGTTATCAACACATTACATCAGTGATTATTGCATTTTGTAGATAATGCAGTGTTTATTTTATAAAATATTGCAACATGAAAACTTTGTCTGGAATTAATGATAATGAGCTAGTAGTAGTGCAGCAATTAAGGTTCTGCAAAACAAGAGTGTGTAACATCATTACAAACATTGTTGATACATTAAATATGATCTTATCACAATTAAGAATGTAATTTAGAGTATTTGTTTAAACCTCCTTACAACTTGCCTTATGTTACTTTACACACAAGCAAACAACAAATTATGGCTCTTCTTGATTGGAATTGGGTCATTGACCTAGCTGAAAAAAATGTGAGGAATTCACAATATGGAATTTAGTTTATTGATAGGTTGTGTCTAGGTTTATAATCACAGTTGTGTTTTTATACCAATACAACCTTTATATGTGATGTTATAGTTTTATAACTTGTATTTTTTTCATTACCGAGTTAGAAAGTATATAAGCATACTCTTCTGCGGCTCTTTTCACAAAAATTCTTACGATAAAAAAATGTCGTAGGTGTAAAACTAAGATTAAAAAGAGTTTCACAAAAATACTTACGATAATCTTAAGTGTAAAAATAGTCCTAACTTTACGTGTAAAACTACCCTGTTGTAAGTGTAAAATTTTGATCTTAAGAGAAATAGTTGTCTTATCTTTTATCGTAAGTGAAAAAAAATCGAAAACAAATCTGGTTAATTCTTTTAATTTTATATTTCAAATTGGTAACGATCGACA
>MJUT01038264.1:1538436-1562843 GCA_002080005.1 Gigantidas platifrons | reverse complement strand
AGTCTCCACTTACAAAAGTTTTGCATGAACAGTCGCTTTAGGACTGGAAGTTTCTGGATCCAATGATATTGTTTTGATTTTGCCTTATATTAGTAATATAATTTATTAATTTCTGGCAACTTCGATTATCATCGAACACTCTGGCAATACATAAACTTGTGTACTGTACATTCTCCTGTTATATTAATATAAATATATAACAGGGATATTTATTCGTCTTCGTGATTGATAGATGATAAACACATCTCAGAAAAATCCGAATAAATTTTCATCAGTAAAAGAACAAGTGTTTAATTCTATGTGGGATGGGATTAATTGGAAAAAGGGGGGGGGGGATAAATATTTTGCTGACAAATAACCGATAAAATGAATTATATGAATAGGTTTTTTTTTCACACTCCCTTAACAAAATAATTCTACTTAAAGTAACCATGCATGGATGGTGACGCACAACTCCAAGTAATGATAATTATTATAGATCATTTTAATTTACATGCATTATAAATGTTCCTTTATACGAAAATCATACCCGTTCATATTTTGTGCAGTTATTGGTGACCGATTCATATATTAGATAAAAATTCAATATAAACATACAAACACATCAGTGCCGGGGATATTTATAGAATAATTTTATTAAAAAAAAATGTTTTGTTGTGCTATGGAAATAAAACTAGGTTGCTAAGAAAGATGGTTTATGGTGTTTAGCGCCCTTTTCAGAAATATATCGATCAGTTTTATTGGTGGAGAAAACTGAAGTACTCGGAGAAAACCACTGACCTGTTACAAATCACCGACAAACTTTATCACATAATGTTGTATCGAGTACACCTAAGGAAGAATTTTTTATCGCAAGTGTAATTTTAGTCGTAAGATCAAAATTTGTCGTAAGATAATCTTTGTGAAAAGGACTTTGGAATTGTCGTAAGATAATCTTAAGTGAAAAAGTTAGGACTATAGTAACCAATTGTTGTGAAAAGAGCTACTGAAGTGTACAAGATCTTGGTGTTTTAGCCCTGGGTGGTTCAAACCAAATAGAATGCTTGATTATAGATTATTAGCTGAACATGCATTAATGAGTAATTAACTAGAAATATATTAAAAACATGAATAAACATCAAATATACTTTTTCTTTTCTTTTTTAAATCAAACTTATTGACAGTTTTAAAATAATAAAATCAACCTTTTCTCAATCTATTCTTTGAAAACATCACCCACAAACGTTCTATTGTCACAACAATATCTTGTCCAAATTTGTGATTTTCCACTGCACAGACATGCAATTTATATAAATTCAAGAAATGGGAATATGGCAAAGTATGAAAAACTATTTGATTGGTCACACAGTAAGTTTTAGCTAGAAAGGGGACAGGAAAGAAGTTTTAACCAAGATATAATAAAACAAGAATAAACAAGGGGCACCAGCAATGTTGCAATAATAAAATAGGAACTTTAAATCTCCATAAAACAATACCAATAAAACTCTTAGGACTTTAAATACAAGCTGAGTTATCAAATGTTGCAATATGTTTAATAAACAGTAAATTTTCCATAAGCTTCCAGGAATATTGATTGTAATTTGAATAATTGATATTATGATAAGTTGGAACTCAGAATAAGAAATTAATTTGGTGTTAACTAATTGCTTCTTTTATGTTTTAAGGACATGTTTTTTTTTATTTTTCAGTTGGATAGATTTAAAGAACCACCAGCATTTGGTCCTATGTGTGATCTTTTATGGTCTGATCCATTAGAAGATTTTGGAACAGAAAAGACAACAGAGCACTTTACTCATAATAGTGTTAGGGGTTGCTCATATTTTTACAGGTACTGAAATATTTATATATAGTCAGGAGAATCTGTATGTGTTAATAGAATTACATTAAGCCATTATGTTAAATATTCAACACTTGACTTATTACTCTGTATTTTATATCCTAAAAGTTGTACTTTCAGTCAAGGCAGAATTGCCAGAAGTTCAGGAGCTTTTAACCAGACCTTCTAAAATAATCAAGATAATTAGGTGTGTGTATGGGAAAAAGTTATTTATAAACTGACAACTTATTTTGGAAACGTTCCAAATATGTGGAGGAAAGAAAACAAGGCAATTTGTCAGGTGATTTTACTTCGACAAGATAGGTAATTGGGTGAACATTTGTTGTTCAACATTGAAGGACAAAACAGCCCTTAACACCTTAATAAAGTCCTGTGGTGACTACATTTCTTTACTTATTGTCAAATTCTCTTTCATACCTTTAGTTTAGGCTGAATACAAGTCATACATTATTTGATGAAGCACATTGGCCTGTTGACAGTATTGTTTTGGTATACTTCATCAGTATAGATCAAAATTTATAATTGATGAACCTTATCCATTGTTCATTAAATAATTAAAGAATTTATTTGTTGAAGAATCTTATTTTTAATTGTACTGTGAATATTACCATTTCAATATTTCAATTATAATATTTCATTTAATCCACCAGAAAGGCACTATATCAGTTAACAGAAATCATTTGTATTTAGGAATATACTACTGGTATAAGATTCCTTTCAATCAATTCTGCCTTTTGACTATTAGTTAAATATTGATACAGCTAATAATCCTATCATTCACAGTTTAATGACTGTCATTTGGCTTCAATCGGTTTGAAATGAATTTTAAAAGGGATTCAAATGGCATAGGTAATTTTCTGAGGAAAGAAAGTAAATATCTCGGTTCTGACATATGAGGAAGTTGTGTTTGCCTGAATTGTATCATTTACAATTTAAAAATACTGTTCATGTAGTTAAGAATTCAGTTATAATTATTCTACCACAAAAAAGTTAATGGAGGATGTGCTGGTTTCAGAGTGTAATTGATCTGTAGACACATCTTATCCAGTACAGGAGATCTATTATATTGAGTTGTACATTCGAAAGCAAGTAGTTTAAATGTCTGTAGTGCATGAAAACTGACATGCAATATGACACCAAATATTTAACTAATCATCTGACACAAATTTACATTCAACTATTAATGTTATTTGAACCTCCATTATTTTTCAATATGCATAATATATAAATAAAAATGATTTTTGTTCTCTTACAGCTATGCAGCATGTTGTGATTTTTTACAACAGAATAATCTATTATCAATTATACGAGCTCATGAAGCACAAGATGCTGGGTAAGTTTTAAAAATAATTTTCATTGAAGTTATGTGATATGGATGATTAATGCCAAGTTTAACAATGTGTGTTATATCATGGCCTTAAGTTATATGCGGAAAGGGGGGTTATTTGTTTTGTGAAATAGTTTTGCATATTGAGCAGTGAATCTAGTCCTTGCTGATCAAAATCAATGAAACCACTCTACAAAACACCGTGCCCCAAAGTCTTTTTGCATCGGATACAACTTTGGGTCATATCTTCTCACAATAATATGATTACATTACTTCCGTTTTTCATTGAAATGTTATAATATGATTGGTTATGAAGTGGTCACATGATTATAAAAGAGATGTATCATATCCCAATGAAACTCAAACCTGAACCATGACGACGTCAGATGTAAACAATCAATGGTGTAGTAATTTCCAACAGCAAATAATCTAACACAAATAAAATTCACAACGAAAAATTCAACTATATTAAATTATGGTGTGATTTAAATATAATTATAAGAATTGAATGCATTCTTTTGAAGTTTCATTGGGGTATGAAAGCGTTGATCGAAGCACATTTTCAACATGAAGTGCTACCGCACTTCATTGAAAATGTACTTCGGTCAGCACTTTCATACCCCAATGAAACTTCAAAAGAATGCATTCAATTCTTAAATAACCCTTACCAATTAAAAAAGGTACAAAGTGTTTATTGATAATTGCTTTAAGCATTCTAAGCAAACAGTACCTTCCTAAAAATGAGGCAGACCATCAGGATTTAAAACTAAAAGGCCCAGGACCTTTCGCTAATTTTGAACCACTGCACAACTGATATCAAATCAGTTTGCTTTTGTCATTTGCTAGATTACAAAGTAATATCATTTATTTTCTGTTTCAGGTATAGAATGTATAGAAAAAGTCAAACCACTGGTTTTCCATCATTAATCACTATATTTTCAGCACCAAATTATTTAGATGTTTACAATAATAAAGGTTAGTAAAAAAAAAAGTGAAAAATGCTTATCCTTTATTAGTTTGGATTTCAAACAAATTATGATGGAAATGTCACAATTTTGACAACTTAGATGTTTGCTACATTTTATTTGATGCTTTTTAGAATAAAAATGTTGTCCAACATAGTCACTCTGCTTCATTATGATAATTGTAGTTTTAACTTAAGCAAAAAAATAACGTAATTGATGGAATTTCTAAATGTATTGCAGTTTCTCTTCTGTTGAATAATATCTTAACTATTAATTTACATATAAAATTTTATAAAGATATATGTACAGCTGAATGAAATATTGGCTATTTTCAATTGTTTGAGGGAAGTGAAACATACTTTCAACATGTTTAACTCTCCATACAACAACATATAGGGTATTGTCATCATTCTGTGTCCATCTGCTAGCTTTCATCTCTCACAAACCACTGACCCAATTGGCAGCAAACTTGGGTAGAAATGTTACTTGGGTGGTCCTCAGGTTTTCTAAGACTTTCATTCTGAAATTCCAAAAGAACATGTCTGGTGAAATTATTACTTGGTAGGGATGTTCCTCATATGATCCTTGTTTGGAAGTCAAAGATGGCTACCAATGCAGTACAAAGTTTCAACATGGGACCCTATAGGGTAAAAATATTTTAAACCATTCTTTTCGAAAACCACTGAATTGTCAGTGTTGATCAGAAATCCAAGACGACTGTAACCGCAGATCTTCCAGTTTAATTGAACACCATGGTAACTGAAATAAGTTAGGGTTAAGGTTATGGTGTATAACGCATCAATATTTCTTTTATATCGTGGCGGTCAGTTTTATTGGTGGAGGAAACAGAAAATCACTGATCAGCCACAAGTCACTGACAAACTTTATCACATAATGTAGTATATAGAACACCTCTTGAATGGTGACAGGCACTGATTGCACAGGTAGTTGTAAATCCAGCTGCCTACCTGCATATGATCACGACTATGAAATAAGTGAGGTTAAACACTCATAATTCTAATGTATTTCCTGTAGGAGGATGAACTGATCTTAATCTGGACAAATAACTTTAAACAATCAATGCAACAAGTACTATGTTTTATTCAACTCATTGAGTGAAATTTTACACCAATTTCATAATTGTATTATACAATGTCATTTTATTTAATGTTTTGTTTTATTTGTTTCAGCTGCCATATTGAAGTATGAAAATAATGTGATGAACATCAGGCAATTTAACTGTTCTCCACATCCGTATTGGTTACCCAATTTTATGGATGTTTTCACATGGTCATTACCATTTGTAGGAGAAAAAGGTTTGTAAACATTGTTGAGCATAGCATTTGAATAAAATGCATGTAATTTAATAGACAGAATTTTAATGGTAATTTGCAAAACAATCCTGAATAATTTCTCAAGGCAGGATACGTCTGTTTATAAATGACTGACAAAAGATACCTGTAAATTTGATTTTCAGTTCAAATAAAACATTCAGTTAACCAATATATTCAGTATACAGATATGAACAACCCTGGTTTCAGTCCAAGGGAGATAAATTTCCAATATTGACAGGGTTATTTAGAATTGTGGACAAACAACATCCATAAGATCACCTCACTTCTCGAGTCCTTTCATTTCTCAATATTTTTGCCATTATATTTTATTTTATTCTTCAAAGTCAACACTGAATTATAGTTTGACGCAACCAGTGCTCAATATACTGGACTCAAGGCAAGCATGCTAACCATTACATCACTGATGCGGTTCATTTACATCATTAAACATCAGTTTTTTTTTAATTGAAACTTTTTCAGAAATGGAACTATTTTATTGGTTTATTATAAGATTGTCAAAACGTCTTACATTGAAGAATCTCTATTGCAATAATATCCACAAGACATAGATGGATAAAATTTAAATGCTTGACCGTCTTTAATTATGTTTTACAGTAACAGAAATGTTAGTGAATGTATTGAATATTTGCTCAGATGATGAGCTAATTATGGAAGGTGATGAAACAATAGATGGTAAGTTTATTATTATTATATGGAAATATTTACTTAGTCGATCTGCTATGACAGCATGCAATATTATCAGATTTTACATTGGAGAAAAAATTGTTATAAAAAAATTACTTGGTCTTGTCTTAATGTAGTATGCTTTTCTAGTAATAAATGTATGGGAAATTTTTACATCATTGTATTTGATTAAAAAAAAAAGGTGGACCATTTTTAAGCCTGCTGATATATGTTTTAAAAATATGTTCATTTATATAGTGAAAAAAACCTGTTTTGAGAGATCACCCTCTATTGGGAGATCACATTAGGACGTCACACTACTCCATTAGATATATAGAATAAACATCTTGAAAGACCATATTAGGGTGGCAAAATTTGTGGTATCTCAAGTTGGATTTCTCTGTATTATAATCTTATTAAAATGCAGTTTGCCTTATGAATTACATTCTTACGATGAAGAGTAGTGATATATATATTCTCTCTAGAATTATATGTGGTTACACGAAAAAACAATGGAATATAATCCATTACATGACTGAATGTCAATCCAAGATTGGAGAAAAATTGCTGTATGCATATTACATTTTTTATGTGCACGTATCGGTCATTTGAAGTTAACTTATTAGTAGTACGGCTGGAATAATTTCATTTTGATGTAACATCATTTCCAACCTGTTGGTATTGACTTGAGGTTGAAGGTATATGCTGTCCCTACAAAAGCTGTTGTATGTTTGTATTAGATGATATACATGTAGTTAAGTATATTTCAGTGCCAATTTTACAACAAGGTATTATAATTGAGTGTTTCAGCTAGTGTTTAGAAGTGAAGGGGTCTATTTAGATTAAATGGTCAGTTTTTACAATTTTCTTCACGATCTAGAGAATCAAAGGTTGTCACACTGCATGGTATAGGTATACACTTCCATCTTTCATTCTCATTTTTTTGGGAATGATTGTCAGAGCATATTAACTAATACCGAATGTAATGCAGAATAATGAGAAAAGATCACGATATTTGGCTTTGCTTCGGTTTCACTATTTCATATAAAATTTACATACAAATTTCATTTCTTATTTGAAAATTAATATAAATGGTATTTTCCATTGTATGGGACCAATCTTTGTAACAGGTTTTGCTAACATACAAATAATACAAGTAGATTTTATTGAGACCTTTGTGTTGTATCTATAATAGCTATTGTAGTATTAAGTTTGAAACAATTTTTGATTTATTCAAATCTTTGTAAATATCTTAAGCATTGGAAGATTAATATGATTATAAATAATACTTTTTCTTAGATGGGCTATGTGGTTGAGTTTTGGTTTTTGTCTGAAATGTGAAGGCGAGACAGGCATTACTTTTCACATGGTGAGGCAAGCATCAACAATGTTTAGTTGGTCAGCTTCTCAGCCATAATTAGTAGAAGCTACAATCGTACATAACAAAGATTGCCTGATCAGGAAAGTAAAAATCTAAGGTTACCTTATGCCTTAGGTAGTGTGAAGATAGTTTAACATAGTGACTTTGTGATTTGTATGTACATGATCACTGAATGAGTCTTGAGAATATAAGATGACTACTATCTTAAAGCTTAACCAGGACCTGTAGAATTTGTGTGAATGATACGACCTATGGTTTGTCTTTAGTTTTCACTGTTGTAAAGGACTTTGTTGAGTTATCATTAACAAAGTTTTCTCATCTACTCAAAACTCTTTTTGCTTTACTGTTTGAGTAAAAGATTAGTTGTATTACTTCCTTTTACCCACCAGAAATGTGTATATTAGAGAACTTGGCAATTCACTATTTATTTGATTAAAAAATAGACTTCAGAAGAAAACGTTTGGAAATTAAAAAGAATGTATTATTTAAAAAAAAACAGATTTTAAAACATTTAATTTGTTTGTTGCATTTAATATTTTTGCATATATTTTTGGCTTTATTATGAAGCTTGTGCTCAGTGTTGTCTTTTTTTTTTTTATGATTTTTTTTTCCATAAAAATGCTTTGTATTCAATATTAAGCTGCTTGATGTGTAGTGTTCTTGTATTGAGCTGTGTTGCAAAAGTCAACTCTACTTTCAATTTATTACGTGGAAAGATATCTAAATCATTTTATTTAACTTCAATGTTTTAGGCATTCTGACGTTTGATATCAAATTAATGGCTAGAAATTGAATTTGCAACTTGGTATTCTGTTTATTCTTGTGATGTCATCAACAAAGTTTCTTTCCTTGGAAAATAATTAAACAAATAGTTTGTATAAACAAGGGTCTGTTTTTAATAAGTAGTGTAGAAAAAAAAATGTATTATTATTAAAGGTTTGGAATTGTTTAATGCATCACAGAAATAAATATAAAGCTGGGCTGTTATCAATTCAAATGTTCTCGGGCTGTTCCATGAAATATACAATGTACCTAGATGTTCCCTATTTTCATGTTGCAATCTTATTGTGGACATCAAAATTTCTACAGTTTATGTGATACCTGATTAACTGAATTATTTTTGTACAGCAATTCTTTTACCTATAAAATAGCATAGCATCACAATTGATTCTTATCCTTACCTGAACAAAACAATTTTTGCATTAATGCTATTATGTGGATATTTTAGGGTCTTTGTATTTAACTGTCAGAAAAATGTCAAATTTTCAAATTCAACCAGATAAGTTTGCAGTATGTTAGTGAATAAATGTTGCCTGATAAATATTGAGGTCAACAATGGTAACAAACCTGGTGTTGTGACAATATTAATGATAACATCAATTATTGTGAAGTTTTTGTGATAAACTCAGTTCTAGGTTCACCATATATGGTAGTTACTTGTGTTTAAGCATCATATACAGGGGCGCACCCAGTGCACGCCCCCCCCCCTAACATTGGAAAAAATATGATTATTATTTTTTTGCGTAAAATCGTGATTTTTCACACGAAATACCCCCAAAATTTCCGCGCCTCCCTCCGCTCGCCACGATTTTTTTAAGTGCACCCCCCTAACTTGAAATCCTGGATCCGCCCCTGATATATCACATTATATTTCATGCAACTTTTACCGAATTTCCATGGTCCACTCACTTCATAATTATAACCAAGGCTATAGTTTACGTCTCTTAGTAATGGGTAAAACTTATTAGTCCAGCACTATATAAATAAGCTGACCCTGGTCGCATTATAACAAGATCTGTTTTCTCAGTGACTACATTTCCCAGGCATGTGTCGCCTGACATTGAACTCGGGGACAATTGACTTTGTAAATATTGTTGTTATTCTGCAATAAGGTATAATTCTCTTGCATCCATGTCATGTCTGACATAAGTATTCCTGTGAACAGACTAAACATATCATTGTGTCTATGCTTGCACTAATTGTAACAGCCTTTTTTTGCGAACAGGATTTTGTTACCCATCTTGGAATACACTAATTGTAACAGCCTTTTTTTTTGCGAACAGGATTTTGTTACCCATCTTGGAATACAATACATTATGTTTAATGGAACAGTCTGAAACACAAATGTTAGCCACATATTTATTTGCAAGCTACACTCATTTGTTTATGTTTGTATAAATGTTTATAACTGTGTTTTGTTTTCTTCTTTTTTCTTTCTTGTTGGGTTCCTTGAAAATCCCTGCATGTGCTCCATTAGGGCCTCGTAATGGTAAGTGCACAGCCCATGCTTTTTATTATTTAATAACTTAATTTTCCTACAGCAGCTAGTTTGCAGAATTTATTACCATAGTGTGTATTCTTCTCTTATTACCTTCATTTTCTAGCCAATCTGTGCATCTATCTCACTTCTATCAAATCTTTAAATTCTAGACAAGGCGAAAAAAGTAACAAAAAAAGTGGTAGACAGAGAGACAAGTAAGTCGCAAGTCCTGAAAAATAATATGACATGGCAAGTGGTATTTTATGTGGTTTGATTAATTAATAACATGTGTTCCTGGTCTGGTAATACAATCATTTTCATGAAGGATAAAAATATGTTATATTGCAGCACCTCTCTCGTCGGTCATCCTGTGTGTGCGTCAGTCCGTCGTCATTCTCATGAATTTAACTTAGTGTAGAAAACTTTTTTTAAGAAAACTATAATTTTGTATGTAAATATTGATTGATATCAGTTAATCTGCCCCTTAAAAGAATGAACTTTTTCTGTTTAATATTATAGTTATTTCCCTTTGTTGAAAAAAGGGGGGGGGATTTTCTAGTTCTTATAATGTTTCCTCTGAAGCCATGTGAAATCAACCCCAGCATACAATAATAGGATTAACCTGTTGAATCCTGCTCTTAACAAGACAATGGAATGTCAAGGACTTAGATAAACATTACTTTTGATGCCAAAATTTTTGTTATGGTGCCATTTCTCAAGACCTCATGATATAACTTTTACAGTAAAGATCAGACTGCTTGGGTCGTCATTACTATCACCTCCTTTTACAGTAAAGATCAGACTGCTTGGGTCGTCATTACTATCACCTCCTTTTGCTCCCAAAAAGTATATGATATCAGAAATTTCAAATTTGGTTGTGATATAATATTAAGTATATTTGCTATTAGTTTGATTGAAGATCAGTTATGACGTAACCCAGTGCACACATCTTAAATGGAGATCTGCTGTACATTTTTAAAAGAAAACACAGAACAAACTATTTATATGTATTAAGATATATCTTATTTATATGTGTATAATGTATGGCAAATAATCCTGATGTATCTATATATACATATACTTGCTAACAATATTAGTATTCAAATCCAAGTTGGAAATGCTGTATTTCAAAAATCAGGAACAGATTGTGAAAATTTGAGAGAGAGAAAATTGATTCAATAACGTGCTCATTACGATGTGTTATAATGCTTATTAATGAGGAAAGGCTCATCAGATGTTTAAACTGAAGCCAGTCCTATTTTTCCAAGGACTTTACCAAGCTTGCATGTTTGACATATGATGTTTGACCGTGTTAACATTGATGCATTGTTAAATACTGGTCATGAGGCCACTAACAAGTCAGGCAGTGGCAGTTGCTTGACTCTCTGTCTGATGTATATAACCTAATAATATTGCCTTATCTTTCAGATTCTCTCCACGCTTTACATAATGCTGTCTTTTCACCTGCAGATTATTTTACTGAGTTTGTCGTAGTTTTTGCTTACACTAGTCCTCATGCTAGAAGTTAGTGTGTTGCTGACACCAGGGTTCATAGTAGGTTGGACTAATATACTGGTATACATTACACTATAGGTTGTGTTTGTCACTAGTAATAATACAGTGAACCCTGGAGTGTTTTGTTCAGCTTTTATTACCCACTAGTCAACTTCAATTTTAGCTAGTGTTTTTATTTTTATTTTTAACCTTTCCAAATTTTCTTCTAAAAATTATACTTATGTTAATTAATTTTATGTCTTAGATATTTCCTTCCATAACATACATGATATAATTTTAGATATATATATATATCTGGTAGTAATATATTCAGCTCTTTTATATTAATTTAATACAACGATAAATAAGAATTACTTACACTTTTTTTTACATATGCAAATTACTGTGCACTTTGGAATAGTTAAAGCTTTGCCTTGTCTGCAAAATAATAATTAAAATAAATTTGTTAAGTCATAAACTATGTCTTGTTCTGTTTATTTTGAAAATTGTTATTTTATAAGTTCTTGCTTTCTAATATACATGTAGTTGGAATATAGCTTGTTTTTTTAAATTAAAATAATAATGTTTTTCGTCATAAATCATTGTAACTTATCCTATTGGCAATGTAAACGATAGAAAATTGATTGGAAAGACTATTTGTTATGTATGTTTTTTTTTGGTTAAATATATGAAATACAGGGGTAACTGAAGAGAACAAGATGGCTGGTTGAAGAAGTATTGTATAGCTGTGTAAACAGCTATTATGATTTGATTACAGGGAGTACAGTAGCAGCTAGGAAAAACGTGATACAAAACAAGATCAGAGCCATAGGCAAAATGGCTAGGGTCTTCTCTGTTCTCAGGTATGTTAGATTTACAAGGTTTTACAGTGTGTATTTGTTGATTACATTACAGATGGTGCAGTGGCAGCAAGGAAAGAGGTGATTAGGAACAAAATCAGAGCCATTGGGAAAATGGCTAGGGTCTTCACAGTTCTAAGGTATGTCCGGGTGTTGTTTTTTCTTCAGATTGGACAGATATTCTACCTGCATTCAACATTTTCCATGCTAACGAATGATGCCCTCATTTGCTTCAACAGTATATAATAATACATTTAATTCTCAATAAGGAATTGTAGAATTATAAATAAAATTATTGTGACTGCTAGACAAAATATCTTAGTGATGAAACAGACTGATCATTCTTCTGTAAGTGGAGCTTTTTCATGGGAGATGACCCATAGGAGACAGGGTGAATTGAAACAGTTTTCCATGGGTAAATGTCCAATCAAAAGTACTTATTTGTTCATTATCACAATGAAAATCGTCCCAAAGAATAAATTTGGCCTTCAATCATTAGGTCTGTGGAGTTTTAACATCATATTATATGGAAAAAATAGGTTCTTGCATTCGGCTAAAATTGAAGATCTGGATATCTTCATATACACTTGTATAAGAACCTATTATTCCTGCAAAACTGACAAAAATCTTTTAGATTACAAGTTTGCATAGTGCCAAATTCAAGCTAATGAAATTCAAATTGAAATGTTGAATGTACCAGGGCTGGTCTAATGTTAGCATGGAAAAAAAAACCTTATATTAATGGTTTTGCACCTCTATTTGTTTTCATAGAATATTTTACTTTCTATAAATAGTACATGCACAATTATAAACTCTCTAGTTGTAGTTTATAATGTCTAACACTAATAAGTATAATCCATGTTTGTTTGTAAATGTAGAAGTAATACCTACCCAATATATTTGACCTTCTTTGTGTATTCTTTCTATATTCACTGCACTATTTTAAATGAGGAGTTTTACGTGTGCATGAACTATTTATAATTTCCTAGGTGACGGTGCATTTCTGTATAGTGATTATATCTTGTGAATTTTAGATGACTACCAAGGAAAATGTTTGTTTTCCAGTAATTCCCTTTATCTTAATAATGAAAGCATGATTTATAATCCACGTTGTGTTATTTCAATTATTACCCTGTATGTTTATTAGTTGTTGTGAAGCTTGTGTTGGGGGAGAGAGGAGAGTTATTTTCTCATGGTTGTAGAAATATAAGTTGCCTAGTATGGCAACAGGGTTTTTGGAAAAGGCAACAACGAAAAAACTCACTATTTATTACAACATTTCTAAAATAGTGCATTATGCACTTGAATTTTTTTTTAATTGTGTTTGGTATTCCAGTTTCCTCTACCAATAAAAATGACCACTGTGATAAAACTGAAATATTGTTGAAAGTGGTGTTAAATACCCTTGGCCATAAAAGAGGATAACACAATCATAAAATGAAATGAGTTTGTTTGTACTCTTGCCTCCAATATCATCCAAAGCAGAACACCGTGCAGATGGGCTGATTTTTTATTACGAGTACAAAAAATTATATTCAAAAGTTTTATGCCGAAGGCCAGGTAGAAGAAATTTTCTATCATCTCTGAAAACAGGCTGTTTTGTTCAGTCCCTTGAATGGCTGGTTTTCAGAGATAATTTAAAATATTTACTCCTGGTACAGTTGACATGGAATTTAAATGATTGTAGTTATTATACCCCCACTCTTAGAGAGGGGGCTATATTGCAATCACCTTGTCCGTCCGTCCGTTCACACTTTCGCAACAGATATCTCACCTTCTACTGGAAGAAATGATTTTATATTTGATATATAGCTTTTGCATGATGAATTGTACCGTGTCTCCCCTTTCCAGGTTTACCGCACATCTACTTCCTGTTTACAGTGCGACTTAGAATTTTTCATGTTTGCCGTAATGAAAACTTTCGTAACAGTTATCTCAGCTTCTACTGGAAGAAATGATTTTATATTTGATATATGGCTTTGGCATGGTGACTTGTACCGTGTCTCCCCTTTCCAGGTTTACCGCACATCTACTTCCTGTTTACAGTGCGGCTTAGAATTTTTCATATTTGCTGTAATAAAAACTTTTGTAACAGATATCTCAGCTTCTACTGGAAGAAATGATTTTATATTTGATATATGGCTTTGGCATGGTGACTTGTACCGTGTCTCCCCTTTCCAGGTTTACCGCACATCTACTTCCTGTTTACCGCACGACTTAGAATTTTTCATGTTTGCCGTAATGAAAACTTTCGTAACAGTTATCTCAGCTTCTACTGGAAAAAATGATTTTATATTTGATATATGGCTTTGGTATGGTGACTTGTACTGTGTCCCCCCCTTTCCAGGTTTACCGTGCAACTTACAAATGAACGAGTGGGGGTATTCTTAGCACGACGTGGCGTGCAACATCTTGTTTACTGTACATTAAGAAAAGAGGAGAGTTTTGTTTCTGGAGGATAAAAGACACAGCAAACATCTAATTTTAATTAGAGTGGGTTTTTCCCTTTGTAATCTATTATTAGTTTTTGATAAACTGATACTGAAAATACAGTAAGTGTAGTAAAAAGTTGATATTAACTCTTGGGTAATAATATATTGATACAAATACAAGCACATTGATTTAGTAGGTAAGTAAGATTAATTTCTGTATATAACAACTATGTTAGACAAGTAAGTAATGGTTACCGACTGAGATCGAGGTGTTCAAGCTAGATGAACACCTGACTGAGCCCATGCAAATTGTGCGCCAAGACCGCATAGCGGTCGAGGTGCTCAAAGCACGGGTGAGACTGTTTATCTAGCTTGAATTGAGATCGAAGTCAGTAACTGGCTTGCACTCTAGTGATATTGTTTATACAAAATATATATGTTGGGTGAAAGTGGCCAAAGTCGTAAGTACATGTACATTTATATTGTAGTATTTGAGAAAAAAACATACATTTTACTAACAGGTGGATATTTTACATAGTATTCTGGAATAAACTATTGTTTTAAATCTATTATGGTAGTGTTGTTACATAAACATTTAAAATGCAATTCACCCCCCATAATTTTACTCTTTGTCATTTTTACGCACTTGTTATATTATTTATTGGTATGTATTGTATACTATAACTTTTGAAAATAGCCACACGTGTGTTAGGCCCAGACCACATAGTGACGTCACTATTTGTCCTGGGCCTAACACGCGTGCGAATTCTTTTGACAAATATATATTTCCAAAATTTGAATACCTATCGATAACAATAGAACTAGTGTGTAAATTGAATTACAGATTCTTTTGAACTAATGTAAAATTATGTATGATAATATTTTACAGAGAAGAAAGCGAAAGTGTGTTACAGCTCAAAGGTCTTACTCCAAATGGTCTTCTTCCAATGGGAGCTTTATCAGGAGGCAAAGATACATTGTCAAATGGTATGGATTAGTTCTGATTTAATACATGTACATTCTATCATAGGGTCGTCGTGATCGTATGGTAGTTTTTCAACTACCTATGCATTCAGTGCCTATCGCCTCTAACATTGTGAGTTCGAATCCCGCTCAGGCGATGTGTACTCGATGCAACATTATGTGATAGTTTGTCTGGGACTTGCAACAGGTCGGTGGTTTTCTCCAGGTACTCCGGTTTCCTCCACCTATAAAACTGACTCCATGATATAACTGAAATAGTGTTGAAAGTGGCATTAAACAATATAACACACACACACCCATTAAATGTACAGATTTTTGTTATAGAAAATCTTCTCTTCCAATTGGTATAGTATTGTGTTCTCCTTCAAAAGGAGTCAGTCATAGTTCTTTGCTTCTGTTTATAGTTTGAATTATAAAAAAAGGAAAAATGTGTTGTAAGCCATTAATATATGTATTAGAAATAATTGAATTTGATCACAAATAGTAACAAGAAACATATTCATCAAAATAATATATTTCTTTTGTTCAGAAACGCAAAATCTCCTACTATAGTGTATAAAAAGAGAGATGACCAGACTTTTTAACATTTAGATTTATTGTATGTGCCAAAGCTGAAAATTAATCCAAGACAAAAAGACTGTTAACAGATCTAATTATGAAAGAGAAATCTTTATTTATTTCACACAATAATATAATTACATACATGTTGAAATCATAAACAAAATATATATTATGTATGTTCATGTTATTTCAGATTATCATGGACCTGATGTCTTTGTTGATGGGATATTCAGTTTCTCAATGCTGTTACACATTTTCTGCCCATATACAATTTCCCAGAAATTGCCCCTTGTACGTGTATATAATGTTGAAATCTGGTGCGATTGATTTAATAACCATTTGTTTATATTTTCAGCTCTAAGTGGATTTTCACCTACACACAAAATTAGTGGATTTGAAGAAGCAAAATGTTTGGACAAGATGAATGAACGAATGCCTCCTAGGCGAGAACAATTAAACAATACCCATAATAGCAGTTAAAGACTGATCAGATGACATTGATTGAGCTGGTCTCCTTACGTGATAATTTTAACCATGTCCAATGGGGCTGTCCCTAGACATTCCTGACTAAAAGCTGGCCTATGTATGAATGATGTATAAATTATCTGATTGTACATTTTGATCTCTAGTTTGTATATTGTTGAATGCAGTATTTATATAAACAAAAATATTCATAATTGAATTGAAAACTAGTTACCCAAAATATTTTGTTACTCAACTTTCTGCTGAAATGTCTACACAATTCATTTTGAAATTGAATGCTCACAAAATGTGTGTGTAATTGTCCTGTAAGATGTTTCTCTTTATGATCTAGTCAAACAATTATATAGGTATGTGTGTATGTGTGCGAGGCCAGCTTCTTGTCAGTATGTCTCATCGTGGACAGTTTAACGAGAGCTGTTCTCCACAATGCTCATCCATAGCAGCTTAAACAGAAGGCAGATGAGACGTGACCGGCTTAGCAAGGAATTTCAGTATTGGACGAGGCTAGAATAGATATATATGGTCTGGATGAACCATTTTATCTGCCTGTGATCGGTTGTGCTGCATAGTGATCGAGTATGCAGATCGTAACATCTGAACAATTACATTTTTTCTGAGATTCAAATATTTATTATTATTATTATTATTATTAATCAACTTTTATTATCCATGGCTGTAGATGTCCAACACGACACTGCTTCATCAGGAATGTTTAAAACTGTTTGTTATATTTTCCCCCTGAAGTGGATGTCGAGTAGGAACTTGCCAGTTGAATGTTTTAATCCTTCTTAGTCATAGTGCTAGTCCCAGTTTATTTTCATATGTATTTGTAATCATCTCCATACCCAACAGTAATTTATGGCATTTCGTTTGCTGTGGTTATGTTCAGGAAATTAATATGGTTTATACAAGTCCCCCATATATATAATAGATATATCCTCCCTCAAGTTTTGTGATATTTAATAACATTCAAAGGTGCAAGTTTTTTTGTTTTTTTTTGTTGGTGTTTGTTTTCAATTCTCCCAAGTCGTTTATTTTCATTTTTATTTGATTATTTTGTTGATGTCAACATTGTTGGAGCATAATATAGTACTATTATTAAACAAACAAACAGAAAAACAGGAATCTAAAAAGATGATTTTTTCTTTCTTTTTTTTTCTCTCCATAAAACCAATAAATACATTATAGGTGAAATATATATTGATATGTATTAGATAAGAAATGTTTCACCTGACAGCCAATCCATGACATGGAGAGAAAAGTTGCTATAAAGTGATCATATAAGACATGAAAGTTATATATAACAACGGGCTAGTATCAAATAAATCAAATCATCACTTTAATGCATATGAGTTACTGATTGTTAATTATGTGGTAAAGAAGTATCATCTGTAGTATATATCTACAAAGCATTGTGTAACACTAGGAAATCTGTGATAACAAAGTCTATAAGAAGGACAATATCTCAGGATTTAAACAAAAGTAAAATATCCTGCAGTTGTTATGTTTGTGATAGAGATTTGTGTTGCTTTTGCTTTCATGTGTTTTAGTGTGTAAAACAAGTTATATAAATAGAAAACTTTATTAGGTAGCTATATTTATGATAGTTATGTACTTTTTTTATATACATTGGATAAAATTTAAACTTATTGAAACCACACCCAACATTCCTTTCTTGAAGAAATTAAAATAAAAGATTATTTTTTTTTTGTGACTAAAAAATTTGACCTGTCTTTAATTTTTCAATATTTATGATGTTTTTTGACGGACTAGAGGTTTTCAAATAGATATATTTATGAATTAATATTTCTTAATTTTTACAGTAAATTGGTAAAGTGACATCGAAACACTTCCGTTTTGGCATTTATGATGGACTTCTTTCATACATTTCTGGTTACAAGACTAATTGATAGGATCTGGTAATGATGCTACATCCTGTTAAATGTGTGAATACAAATATCTGAAATATGAATCTCATAGTTAGCTGATATGTATCAAATATTCTTGTTTTGAACAATTTTTTTGTTGGTTTATATATGTAATATATAAAAGCAGTAAACTTTCAGGTTGGTTTTTTTTTATTGTTAAACAGGGAAATAAAAACAATGGTTATTTAAGCAAAATATTAAAATTTCAGTGAAGATTCGGTCCAAAGGAAGGAAGCTTGTATGGTTTTGTCTAAGCCATACAAGACAATATTAAGATGAATGACAGATTTACATTGTCTTTGCTTTGTGATGTCTTTGAAATAATGTTGCTGGAACAACTAGTTGATACTGAAATATTTTATTATCCTTGTACTACATAAAGTATATTCATAAGGTTTTTCCATTTCTTTACTTCAATTTCGTAAAAATTGGTTCATGTATCAAGTTTCCCCCATTGTCATAGATATAGTGTTGATAGAATGTTTTTTTTAGAGAAGTTGCTTTAGGACATACAGTAAAATGAAAATATTACTGATAATGATTGAATCTGTTGGACAGTTAGTCATTGATCAAATAGCAGTATTCAGGTAAACAAAACTTAACCATGCACAATATGTAAATAAACATTTCTCTGTTGCATGTATTAAAGCTGTGTTTAAAATCTAATATAAAAGAATTTATTTAGGGGCAAGTGCAAGATATAGATATAGAAATTGTTCTTACACTTTTTTATGTTGTGTATAGTATGTTGGTTCATTTTGTTTGTGTTGTTCATAGGTTTATTTTCCAGGGTTAAATGTCTTGCAGTCTTTTTTTTTTTTCCTTTAACTTGTGAATGGCTATAAGTGTTTCTGTATCATACAAGTTATAAATTATATTTTGAATTTATTGAAATCCAAATGCAAGTTCAGATGTTTTATCATTTGTGTATACATGCTCATAATGGTCGTGTGAGTTTAACTTTGTGAGAGTGTTGTTTTATGAATCTATATTACCTATTCCTTATATTTGCAGAATCTGTTAAAAGTTGCATTCCATATATTTATATTTATGTATAATCTTATATTTTCTGACGCAAAACAAATAAGATCGTAATCCTGGGTATATATGTATGTGATACAAATAGTGGATTTATATTTATTCCTGATTTAAAATTCTAAATTATTTCTCTTCCAATTGAATCAAATGACTGTTTTTTCATTTGGGATACATTTTGAGTTTGCATATGATGAACTACAACAAAAATATATGGCTTCTCACTTCAATTTAAAGTTTTCGAACAGTTTTAAATTAGAAACAATTATTTACTTGATGAAAAAATGTCTTTGACTGTTTTATTAGAGCTGTTGATCTACAATTTTCATAGATTTTCCAAAAATACAAGAACGTGTCCGTAACACGTACAATTTATGTGATTAATTAAGCATTAAGCCCAATCCTATTTTGGAAAATGAAACATTTTTATTGTTGTCAATTTGTAGTAACAATGAATACACATAGGATGTTTTTCAATTATCTCCCATGACAAGACTTTGATGAAATTGTAGTTGGTTGATCACTGGAAAATAATGCGAAAAGAATTGTAACCTAAAAAAAATGTCCTAAAAACCTTATGGACAAAGATTATTTAACAAAATTCACTATTTGTATTGTGATCTGTTGGATATATAATTTATGGAAAAGTAGAATATACCATTGGTGCAACAGATTAGTTGGGTTTAATTTCTGATGTATAAATGGTCTTTAGTATTGATGTTCATTCTAAATATAGGAGCAATAATGTGTTCCTTTATCATTAAAGTGATTTTGAAGATTCAATATGTTTAAGAAGTTATCTGTTGTTTACATACATTTAAATTTTTGTCATGAAATTTAAATTTTTGGATATTTTAGGTGTTGTTCCCTATTAATAGTCTATTGCTTGAATTTGAAAGCATATTGTTCCTTCACACCATTTTCTCTACCACCAAAATCTTTTTTTATACTTAATAAAAATAATTGCAATAAGTTATGTACTAATCTTGTTTTCTATTGATGTGGTGGGTAACATACTGTTTTGTGAAAAAATGTCGATTTTAAAAGTTCAACTCGGTCTACCAACAAGCAAGATTTATTATTTAAAAGATGTACAAGAGTAACAACCTATGCCACATGTGGAGCAGTAACTGCTACTCTTTCGGAGCACCCAAGTTCACCCCCGGAGTGGTGTTGCAGTAGATTTCTGTTGAATTTTCCCAAAGTTTATGGTCCTTTGAACTTGGGAAATTTTTATCTTTGCAGCAGGAGCCTTGTCACATCTATAAATTTTGTTGAGAATGAAATGAAGATTGGACTGTTGTTGGACTCCATTATGTGTTGATGTGGGTAGAGATTCTACTTCTGTCCATTTCTAGATGGACACGCAAGGGTGCAAAAATAGGGGAATTTCTGTTTTTAGCCTACTCGAGACATGTTCTGAAGTGTTTTTCTGGTTGAAAAAGTTTCTGACGTTCTTCAATATGTAATATACACTTTCACATTTTCATCATCTTCTTTTTTTTTTAGAACATTTTCAAGCCCATCACATGCTCACTTTAAGTTTGGTAGATCGTGGGTTCGATTCCTGGTCAAATCAAACTAGACTATGAATTTGGTATGTGTTGCGTCTCCGCTAAGCACACAGCCTAAAGGAGTAAGCAGACTGGTTTTGTTAGAGTGGAGGACAACTCTAGCTACCAACTGTTGTTTCAGGGAGCAAGCACTAAAATCCAATTAATAGTGATGACCTAGTACAAAGGGAGACCATCGTCATCTGGTGGAAATATAACTTTTTTCTCGCCATGATACAACCAAGCCATAGGTGACCCACCTCTACTAGAGTTATCGTTCCTTTCTCTCACATCCAGTTGAAGTGAGAGTAAGGATCGAACAACTCTGGTAAAGAAATATATTCTTGGGGTCCTTCAACATTACTTTTCAAAGTAATTTTAATCCAAGTTATTGCATTGGATTCTTATTTCTCTGGACATGATTGATTTTATCCCAAGAACAACTACTACACATAGTATATGCCAAGTTGTTAGACTTGTCTGAAATGTTCTCTCTGGAGAAGGTTTGGTTTATGGTTTTGGTGTTTAACGCCACTTTCAACAATATTTCAGTGATATTGTAGTGGTCAGTTTTATTGGTGGAGGAAACTGGACCCAGAGAAAACCAACGAACTGTCCCAAGTCACTGACAAACTCATAATGTTGTAGCGCTCTGGAGAAGGAAGGGGTAAACTTTATAGTTATGTCTTGAATCCATGTCCACTGTTCTGTCTTACTTGAAATAAGTAAGACCAAAAGTATAGGAATGTAATAGAGGTAAAATTTGGAATATAAGAATGACCAGAATTGGGTCTACAATGGACGTTTCGGGCCATGGACTCTTTGCTTGTGTGGAGTGATTTTTTTTCATCCAGTTCTGATGGTTGATAGCTCACCTGACCAAAAAGTCGTGTGAACTATTGGCATCAGTCTACAAACTTCACATTTTAATCTTCTTATGTTAAACTATTAAACTAAATTGAACCATTAGGGATGGTCATATAAAGAGGAATGTAAGTAAATTTTATAAACAAATCTTGGAGACTACCAATAGAAATGTGATGTATCAGTGGAGACATATTTGGTTAGGTTTGTTCATACAGGGTTTAGGGGGCCAGAGATGTCGAACCCACCACACCTCAGATTATATTTAAAAATACAGTCTGAAAAATGGCTGTTAAAGCAATAACCAATGTAGAAAATATCAAATCGACTGACTAAATGCACATAAATTCATTAAACAAAATATAACGACTGTTAGTGATCGTTCATGAACTGTTGGGAGGTAAACATTCAGATCATATCCATTATATCTCCATTATCCTTTCTTTGTTGTCGCAATGTAAATACTGCCAATAAGCATGAAGGTTTAAGGAATGTAAGTATATTATATGTTAGACTTTTACAATGGAGCTCTCTCAATGCCGACCCTGCAAAGGATATAAAAAACAATAAAATATAACTGCGGTTGTGTTTCTCAAGATGCGATTCATTATTTTCTAGAATGTCTCGCAGCTATAAAACTTCTAATAAGATGTTTGAACTCGTACTCAACAAACGACCAATCAGAGCACTATTCAATATGTACAATGGATTATTTTGGAGCATGAGTACAAAGACGTATTGGAAATATATCTCTTACACCTCTAACCTTAAGAAGGGCCCGGGTGGCTCAATGAGCTAGGTAGTTGGATTACCTACCAACTCATACAAGCCTATCACCAATACGGCGTGGGTTCGCGCCCGGCTTTGTAAATTACAAAAAGGGTGCACTCGACTCACAGCCGCAAGTAATAAAGTTTACCAATTACTTGCCCATGGTCGGTGGTTCTCTCCGGGTACTCCGGCTTCTTCCACCACTAAAACTGGTCACCATGATATAGCTGAAATATTGCTGAAAGTGGCGTGCAAGACAACAAATATTTATATTGGGCTTATTTTAAATTGCAAAAAAAAATGCCGCGAAATATTGTCGATGACTTGCCACGTAAGCGTTATAAAAACCGTGACGTCATATGAAAATTTTCAATAGAATGTAAGAAGTGGAGGTTATTTCGCAACATATACGCTTCAATTTCGGATATTAAATGTAACAGGAAATTATCTTAAAGGTAGGTGACGTATCGTCTAGGATATGGGGATTTGACGGTAAACATTATCCAATGAAAAATTATGTTATGCAATAATTGCATTATAATGTGATATATCAAACCAATAGCCTTGATTTAATTTGTAAATATGGAGGATTTCGTACCATGTAACTTTTATATAGACTGGCAGAACAATATAACCATATAACCGCTTTTATTATAATGCGCCCCTCCCATACTCCTCTGACACTCCCATGATCCTCAGATTCCCAGGATCCTCTGATATTCCCATGTCTGCGAGTGAAACGTCATAATAAACTTTTCTTCCTTCATCTTTGCAAAGAACAAAATGAAGTTGCTAAAAAAAATACTTCTTGAGGAATTCACGAAGGACGTTCAGATGAGGTATGTAATTTGTGGCAGATGATCAAACCACCTTCCTTAATAAGTTTTTAACCTTTTTTAATTGTCATTTGCAACCTCTGACCGATATTCTTCAACTTGTTGAAGGATTTCAGTGCATGGTATACATTTGCAGTAAATATATCATTTCAACGTACTGTTCAGTATGTAAGTGCATAATTGTTTTACGCCATGTGAACAAAAATCCCAATCTGCACAATCATTCTTATAACATAACACCAAATAAGATTTAATGTTATGAGGTTTCCCCATCCATGAATTAATGTCCTGGAATCATAGAACTTTGTCCTTACCATAGCAAAAGTCCAAATACACAGATAATGATGGAAAATATCAGAATATGTAAACTAATAATAATTAAGGTTGGTATTAATTGCTTAAAAATATATCATTCTACACAATAACGTCAACTTTAGGTATTTAATGAAATTTTCTCCAAAGTATGATATGAATATGAAATAAAAAAAATTAAAAAGGTATATAACTAGACATGTAACAGTTAAGCACATCTGAATCTCTGGAAAATGCATTTGATGCCACTGGGTGGTTACCAACTTACTACTGTTCCTGTGAACGATGTAGAGGAAATCATCTTTTATTAAGCAAAATTAATTAAACTTGATTAAATGCATCAGATATAATTATTTTAAAATGATGTGTTACTCAATCTTTAGTTTTCTGTGTAGTGATGGAGGACCAGTGTTTGTCTTTTAGTCTTTAGGCCATTGTATTGTCTGTTCTTCGATTTACGATACATTATTTTAATTTAATGAAATAAATATGTTTTGACGGGGGGG
>MJUT01038264.1:1525521-1538426 GCA_002080005.1 Gigantidas platifrons | reverse complement strand
GGGGGGGGCAATTACAGGCTGTTCAGTTTTGATCGAGTTTAGTTAAAGTTGCAATCTATGTATAAATAACACAAATTGATTGATCCCCGCGGGAATCCCGGGGTATAGAAATGGGACCGAGAGCTTCTTCGGCTTGAAGGGGCGTCCGTCGGTTGTGCGGGAAGTATAAATTCACAACCAACCCGTCCTTCGGATGACACGTAAATGAAACCGAGATCCGTGTTGAGAGATTGCCACCCTCTTCGCACGTTAAAGAACCCAGTGTAGCAGCTCATTATGAATTATGCTCATGATGAGTGGTCCATAGGAGACCTGTTGCACTGGCTAAATTATCCGTCCCTACCCATCACCTTTCCTTATTTCGAGTCCCGTGGCGTTTAAATTTGTTTGCCCATTGGCCTATTCGTCCCCCGTTTTCAACCTACATATTGATTTATTGTAAACACGCTCTCGTCCTGAATATAGCTGAAAAATTGCTCTCTGGACGTTAAACATAAATCAATCAATCAATCAATCAATCACAAATTGATTGCATAAAACATTGAGGTTTTATAATATTTCAGATTTTTATAGTAATTATACTATATAATATGCCTGTATAATAAGCTTGTTTTTATTTTTATTAGCAATCATTAGAACCTCGAAACTTTGATATACAAAACCAGACAAATGGGAATGACTAATCGTTAAATTTAATATATACTGGACATTGGGTAAACCCGCCAATGTATTCTGCGAGGAAAATAACAATACACGAGTATCATGGACCTCGTGTTGAGATGCGCTCTATTTGTACCCTTCCTGATAAGTTAAGCAGATACCTGTTAATGCTCGAGTTCGATTATTTCGTTTTACACCACCAATAGAACGGATCCGTAAAATTATAAAGCTGAAATATTGATTACAATTCAATAAAGCAATAATCAATATTGAGGTTAAAGTTCCGAAAAACATGACTATGTAGGTTGTTGTATATAGCATTTAGTTTGGAATATTTGCTGGTTCCACAAATTTATGCAACAAAATGATAAACGAATTACATTAAACTGTCAGAACAGTTCCAATTTCTAATTAAACAATCGTAGTAACGGAGACAAATCTATAACTCTAACACACACACACACATATAGATATGGTATACATTTTCAATGTTTGCTAGTACTTTTTATGGAATTTTTCAATACAAAAAAGGGGTCTAAATCACTATTTTGAATTAACTTAGTTTACAAATTCAGGAAGTGACATTATAAAACTGTCGATAATGAGGATTTGGAAATATGAAGTGCATTTCCATATAAGGGAGAAAAATATGATTATATAAGTTAAACAACAATCTATTCATAATTGAATATATATTATGAATTTGTAATATTATTCAATTGTATTTTCTTTTTCAGATATAGTTTAGGAAATTATGATGACGATTGGAAAGATACAATGTATTTATTCTATTGGACCACACTTGTTGAAAGACATATTAAGTAAGTACAAAATTACTTTGAAAATAGCAAATAGGAAGTTAAGTCATGTCTATAATACATGGTATAACTAATCACAATAATAGGAATATGGAAACTATAGACATCTAGATTCTGGCTTCTTAGACAGGCATAAAATAGGTGGCGGGGTTAAACTGGTTAATGGGACCCAAATCCTCTTTTGATTATATTGGTATCTGCAGTGGCCATATAGAGAAATAAAATAGAAATAAACGGCAGCTTAAAACACCGAATACTTCCACAGAAATGACTACATACTAGTAAATATGGCCAGTGGAAAAACAGGGACGTAAATGCGCGTTGTTAACTACTACGAACTGAAAAAAAAGACAATATGTTGATTGTAGAGCAGTATTTAAGGATTATAAACACAATTGTTATTTCCAATAAATTTAATATTATTAAGCCACAAAATAATAAACAGTTAAAGAAATACTGGGTTTCCTGGGAGGCCAGATGTATACATGTATATGTGTATTGTTCAAATGTAGGAATACAATTTTGACGTAAGATAATTGAAAAGTATGCCTTTAAAAATTGATTGGCAAATTGCAAGATGTACTTGCATTTCCTAAATGATATTTTGAAAAAAACGAACAATGTTCGATAGTTTCAGTATATACATAAAACAATTCCAGTCACATAACTGTGACAAAAACAGGTTCGTATTCCTTACTAGATAGTTTGTATCAGATTCAAAGATCTAAAAAAAAAACAAAACAAAAAACAAAAAAAAACAATAGACCTTCTGAACCAAAGACAAGATACATGTACAATGTAATATCCAACTGAAACATATTACAAAGGCAGTCGTTAGTTGAACTACGGTGAAAATAATTTTAAGTCAGTGATAATAATTATAAGTCAGTGAAAATAATTTAAGTTGTCGAGTTCAAATTAAGTCACCGTGAATGGCCGTTAATTTCTGTCGCCGTTGAATTAGCATTTAGACCATCCAAGCAAATACTTGTAAAGATCAGATGAATGTAAAAAGAAATTTTACCCATCATGTAAAACAATGTACTTTATTCTGGAATAAATGATTAAAGGTTCTGATGAAACAATAATGTTTTATTTGTATTATACAGGAAGAAAGGGGAAAAGAAAGAGGATGATGATTGTGAGAAAAGATCCCGATCAAGGTCACACAGTCAGGAGAGGAGAAGTAGAGATGTGAAAACTAGAACTAGATCCAGGTCGCCCAGTCAGGAGAGGAGAAGTAGAGATGTGAAAACTAGAACTAGATCCAGGTCGCCCAGTCCACAAAGGTCGCAACACAGTACAGACTGTAGTGATAGAAACATAATTAAAAGGCAACGATCTAGATCCAGGTCGTCACATAGTCCAGAACACAGTAGATACTGTGGTGGTAGACACGTGATTAAAAGAAAACGATTTAGATGCAGGTCGCAGAGTCCACAACACAGTAGAGACTGCAGTGGTAGACACGTGATTAAAAGGAAACGATCTAGATCCAGGTCATCACATAGTCCACAACACAGTACAGAGTGTAGTGGTAGACACGTGATTAAAAGGAAACGATCTAGATCCAGGTCGTCACATAGTCCACAACACAGTAAAGACTGGAGTGATAGACACGTGAATAAAAGGAAAAGGTCTAGATCCAGGTCGTTACATAGTCCACAACACAGTACAGAGTGTAGTGGTAGACACGTGATTAAAAGGAAACGATCTAGATCCAGGTCGTCACATAGTCCACAACACAGTAGAGACTGTAGTGATAGACACGTGAATAAAAGGAAAAGGTCTAGATCCAGGTCGTTACATAGTCCACAACACAGTACAGAGTGTAGTGGTAGACACGTGATTAAAAGGAAACGATCTAGATCCAGGTCGTCACATAGTCCACAACACAGTAGAGACTGCAGTGGTAGACACGTGATTAAAAGGAAACGATCTAGATCCAGGTCGTCACATAGTCCACAACACAGTACATAGTGTAGTGGTAGACACGTGATTAAAAGGAAACGATCTAGATCCAGGTCGTCACATAGCCCACATCACAGTAGAGACGGGAGTGGTAGACACGTGATTTAAACAAGGAAACGATCTAGATCAAGGACACATGATAAAGACTGGAGTGGTAGAAACATGATTTAAACAAGGAAACGATCTAGATCAAGGACACACAATAAATACTGGAGTGGTAGAAACATGATTTAAACAAGGAAAGATCAAGGACACACAATAAAGACTGGAGTGGTGAAAACATGATTTAAACAAGGAAACGATCTAGACCAAGGACACACAATAAAGACTGGAGTGGTGAAAACATGATTTAAACAAGGAAACGATCTAGATCAAGGACACACAATAAAGACTGGAGTGGTAGAAACATGTTTTAAACAAGGAAACGATCTAGATCAAGGACACACAATAAAGACTGGAGTGGTAGAAACATGATTTAAACAAGGAAACGATCTAGATCAAGGACACACAATAAAGACTGGCGTGGTGAAAAAATGATTTAAACAAGGAAACGATCTAGATCAAGGACACACAATAAAGACTGGAGTGGTAGAAACATGATTTAAACAAGGAAACGATCTAGACCAAGGACACACAATAAAGACTGGAGTGGTAGAAACATGATTTAAACAAGGAAACGATCTAGATCAAGGACACACAATACAGACTGGCGTGGTGAAAACGTGATTTAAACAAGGAAACGATCTAGACCAAGGACACACAATACAGACTGGCGTGGTGAAAACATGATTTAAACAAGGAAACGATCTAGACCAAGGACACACAATACAGACTGGCGTGGTGAAAACATGATTTAAACAAGGAAACGATCTAGATCAAGGTCACACAATAAAGACTGGCGTGGTGAAAACATGATTTAAACAAGGAAACGATCTAGACCAAGGACACACAATACAGACTGGCGTGGTGAAAACATGATTTAAACAAGGAAACGATCTAGACCAAGGACACACAATACAGACTGGCGTGGTGAAAACATGGTTTAAAAAAAGGAAACGATTTAGATCAAGGTCACACAGCCCACAACGCAATACGGCCTCAGTGAAAGATTTCGATTTTGGTAACAGACTGAAATCAAAAATTGAAAGAAAAACAGTACAATTTTCTGAAACAGCAATAATGAAAAACAGCTTTTGATTAAAAAAGATGAATTTTGTAACTTCGATTTGAACACAACTCTAATTTTAATATCAACACATTGGATTTTTTTAACTGAAATTAATTTTCATGACAAACAATGACACTGTATGAATTAATTGAACTTTTTAAGTGAATAAAAATGTAATTACTTCAAATAAATTTATTTCTTCGATATTGATTATTTATGGTTAGTTTTGATAATGATACAACCGTCACGGAAGTGACAAGGGTTGTGGAAATGACTTTTAAGATACCAAAGGGGTAATCAGAACCGATCTACAAAACGTTATGTACACAGAATCCCGCTACAAACCGGTGGTGAGCTCATATGCTCCGCTAGGGTATGTAAGTTCTTGCTCCACCTGTGGTGCCCGTCAATGTCACTAATGTATTTCGAGGCTGTCTTCTCTCTTTCAAATTGACGTGTTCCGATGCGATTTGGTTCCATAATAACGTACATAGTGTTTTTTGCTTATTTCCATACCACAAAATAACTTCCATCAAAGGCAAGAACTATCTGTCTTCTCCGAACCTGACCATAATAAATGTTTGTAGATACCAAAGGAGTAATCAGAAGTCGTGAATCGAAAAGGACAGACAACACGCTTAGTTAAAGGAAAAAGAACAATCGAACAAACAACGATCTATAAAACATTACACAGAAAACTAAAGATCGAGCAACACAAATCCCATTCAAAACCTTGGTTGAACTCAGGTGCTCCGGAAGGACAAGCAGTTCTTGCTCCACATCATGTTACTCTTGTTGAAAACTCGCACTTCTATCTCGTCACAATTGACATCTTATACAATTCCTGGGTACGTTTCCCGTCGTATGACATTACGACCCATTTGCCCTTCAGTCTATCTCCGGTTAAGGTTGAAAAGTTTAGTTGGTGGTCTAGTGCAATGGACATATTTACATGGACAAAAGGTTCGTTAACATTGCCATTTGGGACGTCAAATCTGAATTTTACTGGTCGAACGCATTCACACATGTTCGGTTTCTTACAGAACATTTGACTAGTCTCCTTTTTATACATCCGTTTTCATTAGTGTAAACATGTGTACAAAACAAAATCAAGAATATTTAAGAAATAATTCATGGGGTGATGGTAGCCCGAATTTATATTATTTTTACCACGGGTAGGCACTTTATGGCAATTATTTTACCCCGAGCGTTAGCGAGGGATAAAATATAGGCATAAAGTGCCTACTCGTGGCAAAAATAATATAAATTCGGGCTACCATGAATTATTTCGATTCTAATATGTAAAAATTAGTAAAATGTCGTTATAAATTGTCGATGACGTCATAAATTACAATGGGTGTAGGTATATATTATTTTTACCACTGGTTTGGACTCAAAGCGTTTGAAGGACGTCATATTAATTAAAGTTGCCCTTATCTACCCTTCGTTCGGTAGGTCCGGGGATTTTGAATCAGACGACTGCTGATATATATCAGGGTCATCTTCACATGTAGGTGAGATGTAACACTAGTATATAGAGAAGGCGACCATGGTATTGGGTGACCGGGAGAAAGGAGTAAGGAGAGTGAAATCCGTGAGAACGGAGAAAAAGTGGAAAATGGAGATCGGAGAAAAAAAAAGTTAGGAGAAGGGAGAATCATACCTCATATCCGCACATTCAGAGTACAACAGACGTTACGCGCGCTATTGGTGATACTTTGACTAAATAGAACATGAAATAAGTAAAACGAATGTAGATTTATTTTAGATTGATGGATTTTTATTTCCGATACATGCTTGTATAGGGAATTATACGAATAATTGTTTTATTATACATGTATTAGATTAGGTTTATTTTTGCTTTTGAAAACGAATTTATTGGAAGAAAACGTCGTTAACGCATACTTTTCTCATGTAACGCGTTACAAAATATCCGTATGTCTTTTACATTTTTCTCTCAGAAAAAAACCTAAAAATACGTTTTTCGGACCATTTTTTTTTTGTGGGACCGGAAACAGAGTCGGTAAGTTTATGGAAAGAAAAGAACGTAACGCTGAAGGAAAAACATCTGCATGCCAAATAACAAGCTTTATTTCACCTATGTTTTACAAAATTTTAACGAAAAAAGTATACATATCAAATGTTATTATCTTCGAAAACGAAAAAGTCTTTACAAAAATGATTTTTTTTAAAGCAAGTTAAAAAAATATTCCTAAAGGAGTAAGGTCAACAAAATGTCCACTTGCAACTTGACGTAAAAAAAAACCACGAAGTATAAAACTTTACACATTCGAAACTATATTTTTCGCTCATAATTTTCGTGCTAAATCCAAATAACAAAAATATTCATTTTCAGTAGCAGAGAATGAACTTAACAAACTTGATTTCGGATAAAAATTACGATTTCTACGCAATTTGTCCAGTAAACGTTTTTTCTTATCGACGGCAACTTAACAAGTCCCACTTAACGTCACGCTAATGCGTCTTATACGGTAACGTCAGATTTCGACGTTTTAGGACGAACATTCGGGTATCAAAAGCTTGAAGGTGTTTTATTCAGTTCAAGATATATTTATCAATTTGTTTGCCTGTCTCTATTTATGCGTGTGTCCCTGTTGTTATCTATTATTTTAGTTTTCCGGTTTTTATCGGTACGATCGAAGGGACGAACGAATGAACGATAGGTCGAACGAATCGACGGACATCTATTCCTAATACTCTATACCCATACATTAATCAATGTGTAGCTTTTATGATAACCTTTCTTTTATTTATTGAATACGTGTATCTAAAGACTGAAGAATGTCAAGATGTAACTCTTCCGTAACAGTAATTTTATCTCCTTCCAAATGAAACAGACCGTTGCAGAATAACACCCGGCAGTTTTCCGAGAAATCAGTTGAAATAAAAATGGTTTGCTTTGTACCCTGTCTTATAATTTTTGAAACACGATCAGAGGTGCCACTCCAACTATCAGAAAATCTCTGTTCAATTAGTTCTGGACCTGTTGTCAGTTTTTGAAAGTAGTACACGTGATTCGGATCGTAAGCAACCACCATACCTTTCTCAACAATAATTTCAGAGTGTATCGGAATCAGAATCTATACGTTCGCCAATGTTTTCACATGCAGTTTCTACCATTGTAACTCTCAGGACTATGGTTACCAATGAACTCTACTTTTTCTCAGCTTTGTATTTTGCCAATAAAGTAATCACCACAGTTGTAACAAGGCAAGTCTCGGACCAAAAGATCGCCTGAATTTGAAGAAATTATTTGATGAATTTTTCTATTTTGACTGATAGGTTTAAAGTTTTGTTTTTGAGGCGTGGAATTTCTTCAATATACATATATACCACTGCGAGAGTTCTGGGGATTTCCACGAGCATATCGTCTATAAATAACATGATTAATTTATCTTTATGTTTAATGACCAATTACACAACGAACATATGGGATGTATAAAATTTTGTTTGTCACCAGTCATCAAATAAATGAATCTCTACATTCTCTACATTCTAATCATGATGTAAAATTTAACAAAAGACCATACGGAGCAACATGGGTGTATTGTTATTATACATTGAGAGCTTATTTTTTTATCTAGATTTTTTTAATGAAATGCTTTGGAAAAATCCCTTTTAGAAAATTGCATAACGTTATTGTGTACATGTAACTGTTTTTATATAGAATGGGTCAAAAGGGAGCAATTTCAGATTTTTAAGCTTTATTTATTTTGCATCATTCAAGTACAACATATGGAAAACTAAATCCCTCAATTCCAGTACGGGCCACTTTGTTTTGTTTCAATAGTAATGTGTCTAACTTGTACAATAATATTGTTGTTAAATAAACAAATGGTATGACATTTTATACAGATATATCATGTTTGGGAGGGGTATTTGCGAAAAATACCAGTCGAGAGACGAAAAATTTCGCGAGCCGAATGGCGAGGGAAATTTAGTCTCAAGACTGGTATTTTTCGCAAATACCACTCCCAAACATGATATATCTGTTTAATTACACCGAATATTATTTAGAACACTCACAGTCTAGGAACCTGTACGCCTGAAATCTCTTATTGACGTACTCTTCTGTAAACTGCATTACGGTTTCGGTGGAATTCGACATCTTACACTTTCACGGCAGGTAAGTTTTTCTATGTTTACATTAAATTCTAATAACCTGTATTCAAAAAACTTGACAGAATGCATATGATTGATTGATGCAAGGACTGCATCTTTGCTTTTTTAATGTATTAGCCGTATAGCGTCACATTTACCATTTTAACAGGTTCTTTTGAACAAGGATAAAATTAAATTGTCCCGTTTGACCCTTTATCCTTGAATAATATTCCTGATACTTGTGTTGGTAATGTCAATAGATATGAACACAGTTTATGCAAAATTACAGATATGAATACCTCAGCATTGCTAAATAAATAGACATTTTAAAATACAAATTTAGCACGTCAAACAGGGTACAGACAGTTTTCAAACGCGACATCAAACAGACATACACAGCTACAGCAAACAGCCGACAGCACATTCATTTTTTCAATCCAATTTTTTAGTAGGAACAATTATGTTTTCTTTATCGCTTATTTGTAAAAAGAATGCTTCTCACATCCAAAACTATCCATGCAAATACAGTCTAAATTGGAAGCCATTTAGGCATGAACAATGGAATTTTTACCTATTCTGGTAGTAAAAACAAACATTTGACACTCCATTCTGAATTTGTTGCGTTATTTTATCCAAAGAAACTTTAGCGTCCGTTAGAGTAATGAATCATGTACATTCTGTAACTTTTTTACACAGATACATTGTATCTGTCGATAATAAATTCCGAAAAACTTGCCTGCCTTGAAAGCGTGAGTAGTCAATTTCCACAGAAACCGTAATGCAGTTTACAGAAGAGCACGTCAATAAGAGATTTCAGGCGTATAGGTTCCTAGACTGTGACACAGGCTAAATAAATAATACCTTTTGTTTGTCGTTTTCAGGACCTAACATGATGTATCTGTTTAATTCTACCGAATGATGTTACATAAAACGCACAACTGATAACGTTTTACAAATTTTGTTACAAACGTCTCGGTGAAGGGTAAAAACAGCAAATACGATTTTGCAAATACCATGAAAAAAAGTTAAATCTTATGCAAATACATCTACATGAAGTAAAAATTCTGCAAATTCACAATGCAAGGCCTGAATTTGTTAAAAATATCACGGCTATTAACCAATCAGAATCCAGCATTCATATATAAGGTGTAATTAAATCCAACTACAACTTTAAAATTGATTTATATATCGCCAATCGAGTGTACCTTTCAAAACTCGGTCAAGTATTAAAGGTAACCAAATACACGGTGCATAGCCATAACGGATTCTTTTGGATAAAACGGATTCTTTCGGAACAAGAAACGGATCATTTCGGCTTTTTTCTCAACATGAAATGGATGACAATGCCAACAAGACGAAAGTTATGAAACAGGAAAGGTAATTAAAACAATCGAACTATGCCACGGAACTTCTGAGTTTACCGACAGACCACTTTTCCTTTACAGCTGTATAATTTCCTCTCATATATTCTACAAAGTGTGCACAAAACAGTACCCGTTGACTTCGTCTTTTTCATATCGATAGTTTGTTACTTGTAATATTTACTTTATTCCCCAAAATATATATACATAGCTCATTCATAATACATTTTCTTTACATGGGGACTTATTTCTAATCATAACATCAATTAATTTAACAGAAAAAAAAGCCCCTAACCAAATACGCAGGTAACGGATTCTTTGTGATTTGGTCATTTCTGGCATCGGACTATTTTCGGATCATAATTAATAGTGAACCCTGTTGTACTACTCGGGACCTATTTACTGAATAAGTATCATTGCTATATCTATCATATATATCATGTCTAGTAACTAAGAGATCGACTAAACAAAAGTTGTTTATGCATAGAAAATAGCTCAAAGTGACATAATTGAGGTCAAATATCTATACCATGTCTAGTATCTGAGAAACGGACCTAAATAAATAGGAACGGACGTACATGGACAATGGCAAATAAATGTGACAAAAAAAGTCAGAACATGATCAAAACGAGTCCATAAAAAGAAAAGGAAAATCCCAGAGCATGATCTCCCAACAAAACAACAGATGGACAGCCGTCATATTTCAGACTGGATACAGACATTTTTGGGTGAAAATGGTTGGTTAAACCAAGTTTTACATAGCTCTTAACTGCTCTGATTGAAAATTGTCCATATCGATAACATCGTAATGGTAAAACATTTGAACGTCCATTGACGAAAGTCTTTGCCATGGAAATCATCTTTACTCTCAAATTCTAAAACCAAACATCAAGGCTAGCACACTGACTCAAGTCTCGTAATATGAAAAGAGAAGGAAACCACAGACTGACTGGGTACGTGTATTTCTATGTGGAAATGGTGGGTTAAAAGAGCTTTAAACCCTCCTCTTGTATGATTATTGTCCATAGTTTCGCAAGGCAACACAAGTTTCACCCCTCCAAACAAAAGAGTGTGGGTCAAAAACTAATTGAATCCATCTTGAAGAAATTTTGAAATTTTTTGTAAAATCAGGATAGTTCTCTTGAGGAAAAGCACGAGCTGCTTTTTATTGACAGACTTCGATGTAGATGTAAAAATCTGAGTAGCTGCTCAGTATACTAAAAGTATGCTCTAGCATATCGGAAAAGTTGATTGAAATATGTATACTACATAAACGGGTGAGGAAGGAATATTGCTGTTAAGATGTGGAAAATTAACAATATCAAAATTAAAATCATCCCTTTTGAAATATATCACGACGTTAACACTATCCCCAAAATTATCTGCCACAGTAACTAACCTCTGCTTCCAAAAATCTGTAGTCGTTCGAATTCATTGCTCTAAAAAGAAAAGAACACCTGTACTCAATTGATCAATAACATCCTAAAGAATCCGGCGCAGTGATCATTAAGTGCCCGTTTCTCAAGTGTATTTACATTTTTGTTAAATATAATAGTAGTTATGCAAAATTACACCCGATAGCAAGTTAACACTTTCAAATTATCAATTTTTTATCTAAAAATCGACATTTGAACCAGATGGAGGAGCACATTGCAAGTCACTCGTTCACAGATATTTAGACCAAAACAAAATGTACTTACTCTCCTTTGTTTACAGTTTATATCTATTGAGGAAGAGCTTGTTTACAGTTTATAGTTATTAACTGAGCAAAATTATACAATCGTCTATTATTTTCAAGAGGCAATCAAAACAGCCGCTGTCTATAGGCCTACCACAACGCCCTTTGTTTTTTTAGTTAATTCAAACATATTGTATATGCTAAATACATATAACAAACTGGGATCGGACACAAGTTTTCCTAAGTCTTCTACCGAATACAATAATTTACAATAAGTATAAGCATGGGCAATGAAATGATATAATATGTCTAAAATATGCATAGATACCTAACCACAAAATGATTATATACAAAAACATAGGTAGAGACAATATATGAAAGTCCTTTTGTTTACCTAACACAGAATGATTATATACAAAAACATAGGTGGAGACCATATATGAAAGTCCTTTTGTTTACCTAACACAGAATGATTATATACAAAAACATAGGTAGAGACCATATATGAAAGTCCTTTTGTTTACCTAACACAGAATGATTATATACAAAAACATAGGTAGAGACAATATATGAAAGTCCTTTTGTTTACCTAACACAGAATGATTATATACAAAAACATAGGTCGAGACAATATATGAAAGTCCTTTTGTTTACCTACGTGGTGAGTGGTTTGAAAACTTGTTTTCCTCATAAAATGGTCACTTCATTAAATAGCAATTAATCAACCATTTATAGATCCGGATTACATTTGTTTACTTTTTTTTTTTTTTTTTTTTATTTCATCATGCCCATTACAGAACAATATTATTCATACTTCGATTGTGAAAAGAAAGTTTACATACCAATACCAACAAAACGAACAATCACCCCTCAGTCAAACTGAACACACTTAGCACAAAATAATACCATGACATATGACGTTAGCAATCCAGATCCTGTCTTGGGACAGGCACAAACATGTGGTGGGTTTAAACCGGTAACTGTGATCCCAATCCCCCCTTCTTGATAACTGGATCTCCAACGGCATACATAAACAAGAGATAAAAGAAAACTGCACAGATTCGCTTCCACTCAATAAAGACCACATATAGTCACAAAAATGAATGACAACATAAACATGGACATTA
>MJUT01038264.1:1464354-1477828 GCA_002080005.1 Gigantidas platifrons | reverse complement strand
GAGACTAACATAAAGTATAATAATTATATGTCTTTAGGTTAACTACAGAGACTAACATAAAGTATAATAATTATATGGCTTTAGGTTAACTACAGAGACTAACATAAAGTATAATAATTATATGGCTTTAGGTTTGGCTGTGAATTTGTACATTAAGTTTTCAGTGTTACAAAAAACATGAAATATTACTACATGTAACAGGTTTTAGCATGGCTAATTATTTATTGGTTATTGTATTTTTGTAGTTAGAAGTATCCTTAGCAACTTTAACCAAGTTTGTAGAGGATTTTGAAACAGCACTAGACAAAGCCATCTCCAAAAATATATCTGATAAAGAAAAGGCTGAGAAGACAGAAAAACCAAAGAAAGATGTCAAAGATGTTTTAGGGAAAACATTAAAACATGTTTGTATTTTTATTAAAGTATTAATATTTAGTGTTATGAATTGATGGGTTAATGACATTTATTGTGGACCCACTGTTAGTTTATCCATATTTCAATTGGTATTGTGTTAGGAGTTTAACAAACTGCAATTGGAACTGATCTATTGAAGGAATACAATTGCCTTTGTTTACAGGTGAATCCTATTGTTGGACATTAAAACTTCTTATTGTATGCCTGGAAGAGAGAAGTCATTGATTAAAACTCCCCAGAAAAAATAAATAAACTCATCTTTTATATGTATAGATGTATATGTACATCACCTATATATATAGATAGAAAGAAATACTATCATTGCCATTGCATAAGGCACATTGAAATCTCCAGAAAAAAAACTAGTTTGTCTATAATGCCATTTTTAAGTCTATTATGGTGAATAATTATTTGCCTCAATTACTGATACAAACTGGAATTGTTCTAAAATTTCAACCTCCATACCATCCTCAACTTAACACATGTGAATATTGTTTCCTTATCATTAAGCAAATATTAAGATCAGACGGTGACTACTTTTGACCATACTCTAACAGCAATTTGTGATGCTATTATTGATGGAGTAACCTTTGAAAAATCGGAAAACATCTTTAAGCATTGTGGATATATTCATTAAAATTATATAAAGTTTTTTGTAGGGGTTCATGTTATTTGCATTTATTATTTTTCTGATTAAAATTTGTACCTTATTATTTTTTTTTTCCATAATGATTTTCTTTTTTTCTCAATATTCCCTCTAACATGGTTACTGTAATTAGAAACCCTACATTTGTTGAATGATGTTTGAGGGTTAGGGTCATGGGGTTTAATGCCACTTTCAAGAATACTTCAGCTATATCGTGGCTGTCAGTTTTATTGGAAAAGGAAACCAGAGTACCCGGAGAAACCACAGACTTGCCACAAGTCACTGATAAACTTTATCACATAATGTTGTATCGAGTACACCTCACCATGTTCGGGATTCAAACTCACAACTTAAGTGGTGATATGCACTGATTGCATAGGTAGTTGTAAATCCAACTACCATATGATCATGACCACGGTGGCCCCTGAATAATGTTTGATTTTTAGAAAACAATTTAATTAAAAACCAAATTTTTTTGTTTTGTTTTCTCAATGCACATATTTAACCATATATCCAGATTATTTGCAACCAGAATGAATCTTATTACTTGTGGCAAATAATTTTTAAAATTAAAGTTTTTCCTATTTCTCTAATGTCAAAAATAGACTTAAATGGCATTATAGACACAAACTAGTTTTTTTCTGGAGATTTCTAGGCTAAGAGGGGGTGTGCATTATGCACCAATGCACCTTATGCAACAGAAGTGATAGTATTTCTTTCTATAGGTCATGTACATATACATCTATACATATATAAGATGAGTTGAATTTTTTTCTGGGTAGTTTTAATCAATGGGTGATTGACTTCTCTCTTCCAGTCATACAATAAGAAGTTTTAATGTCCAACAATATGATTCACCTGTAAACAAAGGCAATTGTATTCCTTCAATAGATCAGTTCCAATTGCAGTTTGTTAAACTCCTAACACAATACCAATTGACACATGGGTAAACTAACAGTGGGTTTGCTATAAATATAAAAATAACAGAGTCCAGATTTTAATTTATGATGATTTTCATGTCTGGAAGTATACTCATGATAATTGATATTCTATTATAATTCATGAATCATTATTGATATATACATGTATTCCAATACAGAATGTTCTTCTTCTCCATGTAGACCCAGATGTTGTCAACACACTTTGGAATTATCACTTTTGTCAACTGATTTGTTTTACATTCATAGTCCTGAAGATATCTAATCTGTTGACTAAGAAACTAATTTTGTCAAGTTTTCTATTACAGTGAAACGTGTCTAAGCCAAACTTTCTTGGGACCAGGTTTTGTGTTCGGATTAGACAGGTCTTTGGTTGATACAGGTTAAATCTACACAGATTTTCTACACTGGGACTTTATTTAAAGTTCTGCTTATTCAGAATTTCATATTATTCAGGGTTCGGTTTAGAAATGATTCACTGTATTAGACATTATCTGACCTTTAACTATGATGTAGAAACAGCACTAAAACGTAATGTATATTGTATGGTATTATTTTTGCATTCTAGGCTTTACATATACGAGAGCTGAAGAAATTGAAATACATACATGATACTGCATCAGGGAAGTTTGAATTCTTTCTGGAAAAAGCGTAAGTTTGTTATTTCATGAATTGGCATGATTTTTATAATTTGAATTTCTAAATTAAAGTAATTAATTTTGAGACATTTGCCCCTAAGGTTTATTTAGTGTGATGTTAAGTTTTTTATATGAGCCACCTCTTTGATATACCAATGTATTGGAAATCAATGTATTCTTTTCTTGATTGTGACAAGCCTCATGTATAACCACCTCTGTGATGTATGGGAAGGCATTGTGGTGTTTTAGTTAGTGTACTTGTTTTGATCGTGGTAAGGTGCAGGTTTGAATCTATGACCAAGTCATGCGAAAGATAGATGGGTGATGGCTTTATATCATGATTGTCAGTTTTATTGGTTTAGGAATACTGAGTATCTGAAGTAATTCACAGACCTGCCACAAGACATTGACAAACTTTTCCATATAAAACTGTATCGAATTTGTATTGCCATGATGGCTAATATTTTATACCCACAACTTGTATTTCTATGAAGTGATTGTTTCATCTTTATATCACGTTTACTTAACCTTATTCCTATATCAGCTACATGCAATTTTGTCTTGAAGGTTGGTTCATTACTGATCAAACTTTCATTTCATCACAGAGGTTGACCTATATTTATCTCTCACTTGATCTAAGCTTATCACTTACTTGACCTACATCAGATTTCATTATGAGGCTCTTCACCATACGATTATTGATTCATCTAAGCTCTTAAAAAGGGAGACGTGAACATAATGCACACATCTTTTCTTGCAATTGATGAAAAATGAAACCATAAAAGCTTACTCACTTATCAAAGTTGTTTTTCTATGATAGAAGTTGTTTCTATAACTTATGTAGGAGATTACAACTAGAAATCTCTATAATTGATATTATTGATATTAACTCTTTAATAACATATTTTTATGCTTCATGTTTTTTTTTTTACAGAGGTCGTTTCAATAGAAAGTCAGTCCATGAGAGGAAAAGTTTGATTTCATCATTCCTACAGACTCTGAAGGATAGAGAGGTAAGTTCTATTAAACCAACATTCAAATTTAAAATCCTTTTAGCTCAACTGACTCATTTGAACTCTTGCCATCACTTGGCATCTGAACTCGTCGCAACTTCGGTTGATTCCGTACCTTCATCAAACCTCGTCCGTATTACGATAGCTCCCATTGGAACTACTTTCAGGAATCTTCAATGAAGGAGGTATTAAAGTAATTTCACTTTCGAATATTTGTCCAATAATAATATATTTTCATTCGTCGCAATGTCGGCTGATTCCGTACCTTCATCAAAGACCAATATTTTTCAAAGCAAACTCTATACACTCATCTATTGTCGCCATTTTAGAACTTATTCGTGATGCGCAATGTTTGATTGAAGAAATGTGAGGCGTAGACGCATATAAAATACCGTATTACAGCCGAAGGATTAAGGAAGAGAAGCGGACTCACCCGAGGTTTGCTGATTGTTGGCATCTGTTGTCTTATCCGTCCATTATCTGTTGTCCATCCGTTTACTTTTCATATTTCCATCTTCTTTTCAAGAAGAACTGAAGAGAATAAAACCTAACTTGACTGATATGTTCCTACCAAGTGTTGCTACTTTGGTTCCAAATGATGATCAAACATAGCTAACAGGGGCCATAGATGTCTCTGATTGGGTAATATTTTAAAGATCTTAAGAATTGCTTAACAAACTGAAACCAGATATGGTGGAGATGATCTTTGATAGATACTTTCCACATATTGTTACTTTTGTGTTAATCTATCAACCTCATTGGCCACAACTGAAGTACATACATTTTAACATTGTGTTAATCTATCAACCTCATTGGCCACAACTGAAGTACATACATTTTAACATTGTGTTAATCTATCAACCACATTGGCCACAACTGAAGTACATACATTTTAACATTGTGTTAATCTATCAACCACATTGGCCACAACTAAGTACATACATTTTAACATTGAAATATATGGGAAAATAAATAAAAGCTTTTCCTTAAAAACAATAAAAATGTTTTAACCAAACTTTATAAGAATATCCATTGGATTGTCCTTTGCAAAGTTTGTGTTTTAATGTGGAATGAAAATCCAAAATGTTTGCCACCAAAAGACTTAATCATTAACATTGAACCCTAAGGGAAAATAAAGTAAACCTTTTTCTTAGAAACAACAAATATGACTGAGCCCAAGCTGTACATGAATGGTCACTGGATTGTCTCTTACAAAATCGTCATATTTTTTCCATCAGAAATCCAAGATGGCTGACAGCACAGCACAATTTTAACATAGGAACCTATAGAAAGATATTGTAATAGATTACTTTGAAACTACTGATCCAGTTCAAATAGAAAATTGCTGCATGTTTTTTGAATAGTCCTCTACAAAATATCTGTTGCTTGTGTTGATAAGAAAATCAAGATGGCCACCACTACTGAACATTGGTCCCGATGTAAAATGAATAAAATTATTTTTCTCAAAATCTATCTTTGATTTAAGACAATCTGTGCAAAAATTACCAGGTGAGAAATTTAGGCTCATGTAAGCCTCGAATTTGGAGAATACAGTTATTTTTATGATTATTTCAAACTGATTATAGACAAGAAAAGTAAAAGGTCAAAATAAGTACAGTGTAACCTGTCTAATCTGAACCTCAAGGAGTCCAATTTATTTGTGTTCTGAATAGACCAGTGCATGGTTTGTACAGGTTAAATTAACAAAGATATCCTACATTGGGACTTTACAACTTAAAGTTTGGTATATACTGTATTCTGGTTTAGTCAGGGTTAGATTTAGACGATTTTATTGTGTTAGCAATCTCTCAGATAAGTGAGTTAGCATGAAAGAGGAAAACAACTTGATGTGTTTAAAGACAAAAATTAAACATGATTCAAATTTAGTGATTATATTTTCTACTTTTAAGTTTGTGACATTGACATAGTGACATAACATAGACTTTTAAGTACAGATGAATCTTATTTGTAACAATCAATATTTTGAAGGCTCCATTGATAATACAACGAGTAGAACAGTTTGCATACATGATAGAAGAAAAATGGAAATGGAAAGAATGGAAATATTTGTTCAAACTGACATCGTCAAAGATGGTGAGTTATCACATATTGAGATGTTATAAATACATTTATAAGTCGTGTGCATAGAAGATTTGAAATAAAGGAATCGCTATCTGTTTTCTTGCGTTATTGTCTGTTACATTTTCATAAAATTTATTGCTAATCCACATCTTCTTGTACCATAATACTTAGGTCTCATTTACAGATTTTCTTCATTATTCATATTTTTACTTTCAAAAACTTTCAACAACCTCTAATTTCAATGAAAACTTTAAGATGAAATAGGAAAATCAGTATGAAAATTGAAAACAAAAATGAAATTTTATCTAATTCCAAAGTTAACCATAATCAGTAGAGGAACATACCACCATCAGAGGCAGAGGGGAGTGTTACTGAGGCATTGATGGAGTTTTACCATACACTCATCTTCTACACTTTAAATGGGAATTCCCAAAAATTTTTAAAGATTGCTTATTGCCATATGGAGATTCACATATCGTTACAGGAGTGTGATCTGACTATTTTTGAAGGAGTTATTGCCCTTTTTTTAACTTAGATATTTCATAAAAAAAGTTTCAGGCCTCGACATTAACGTTTGTCCGATTGTCCGGTACCAGTGAAAACTGACGTCGGACAAGTAGATCTTGTACCATGGTTGTCCGACGGGACAAGTGAAAAAATTACTGTCCTTCCTTTTGAAGGTTATTTTCTATGATAAAAATGTGTTGCTTTATCATTTTTACAGGCATAAACTTCGTAAATAATTATTTTAATGTGTTTAAAAAATATCGGTTTCCATTGAAGTACACTATCGCCAATTATCACGGTGAACCAAGGGACATTCCGAAAAAACATTTTGCCGCCATTTTGGAAAGGGGACGCAATGCGGTATTGTGCTATGGGAAATGTTGACCGTAGCTACTTTCAACAAAACAAACTTTTAATTAATTTTTTCTCATTTCAAAGACATAAAATCATAGTTCTCATATCAAATATGTTCATATATGCGAAGATTGGCAATTCAAAATTCGTTGAAATGCATGGGACGCTTCCGGATATTTATCCATCCGCATTGGTATTTTATACTCGACACCGGGTTAATATTACGACCTATCGAACTGTTTATTTACATCCAGACATGTGTTAATGCATATCCAATTAAAAAATAGACTTTAAACTACAGTAGCTTTACTCCAATCTGAATTGAGGTCTGGCTAATGATAATTACAACCTCTACTTTCTTCAGTTTGTGATTGACATTGGCAATTTACGGTTGTGCTATATTTTCATTCCGAAGCTACATGTATATATATTACACATGTGCTTCAGTCACGAGGAGAACTGTTGTACTGGTACTTTTATCATTATTATGCTAATTATGCTAAATCTGAACTCGAACCATCTTGTGGGAACTAAAAATATAACGTGTTATTATTATTATTATTTAATATACCACAATAATGTTCCTCGAATACCACAGTCATTGATGTGCATACATAATGTACATGTATAGCAATATAATAACTATACATGTACATATATCTAGGACTATTTTCCAGATCACTGTTGACTATTATTTTATAAATGTAGCATTTCTTTAGCATTAACTGCTATTTGACTTTATTGTTCATGTTGTTGTCTGTCATGTGCATTATTATGTATGTTAATCATTAAATTTATTATAATGACTCTGCCCATAATGGGACCAGGATTGGTAAATACAATATCTTATCTTAATATCTTATCTTATCTTATATAGTTGGACCATTGATCAAATTGACAGAGACATCGTTCTTCTGCTGAAGATTACACAAACATGACCACAGCACAGTAAAATTTATTTCAAAAAGGGGGTATAAAAAATCAATGGTATGCAAGACTCAAATAGTCATGGTAGACAGAAATAAAAATATGACATTGAATAGATAAAAAAAACCCATAACAAATCAGTTAAGACAGCTTTTTAACTATATACTAAATTTGAGCAAAGTAACTTTCTAGTATTTTTTATATATATGCCTAGGCCCCTGGATTTTAAATTTCAGGGGCCCAGCTTGCTACTAGGTTCATAATTTTAGTTTTCATTCCTGCAAAGCATCCTGGATTCAATCCACATTATACGATTAACGCTTAGATGGGCTTGCTATTCAAGAACCAAACTTAGAAATTGATGGCATCGTTTGATACCAATGACATTATGACTTATGTCTAAGTGTATGTTAATTTGTTGATTAAAGATGTCATAATCATAATGTATGTTAGTGTTAGTATTAATAATGACTTTAATAGACAATAACCAAAACATTTTATGCAAATTGCTGATAATTATTCTCTATTTTTTGCATTTTTATTATTTTTTTTCGGACAACTAAAAGTTTGAGTCGGACAAGTACTTTTTTTAGTTAGTTGTCCGAAGGGACAAGTTAAAAAAATTGTTAATGTAGAGGCCTGAGTTTGTATGCTTAACTCCTACAATTTGAATGGGAATTACATGGTATCTTGCCCAAAAGATGAAAGAATGTGAGGGAAGCCATGTTTTTGTGTCAAAATAACCATTAAGGCCACACCGAAAAAAATTCTTGTTCTTCGGGTTGTGTCCAGTATATGATATCTTGAAAATATTGTGCAAAATTATAATGTGTATCCTCCTGGCTAAAACTGTTTGAATGGAAACCACTGTATTCTATATACATGTTGTTGATGATGAACAACATGGCAGGTGTTGAACAAGAAGCAGCAACTGCTAACATTTCTGAAGCACCCGAGTTCACCCAGTTTTTGTAGGGGTCTGTCTTGTCTTCTTGTGCCCCATTCTGTTTTTGTCCCCAACTTTCCCGTACTTTGATGAAACTTTCGTTTATTCCTTTTCCGTAAATAATTGTATCGTCACGGTATATGTTTTCGTATGTCATATGTTTTCGTATCATCCATTTTATTTTGATTTCCACAGCACACGCGTTATTTTTGACGAGTCCTCCGGTTTCTATTTCTGGAAAGTAAACAGGACTCCAACGTGTCATCTGTCAAAAATGTTCAAGGTTGCTTTTAAAGACGTAAGTACCAAAAATAGTGAACCTACCTACTGAACCATACTTTTTGTAATGCTAAAAATTTACTTCATTTATAAAGTAGCTGGAAAAAATCCAGAAGGGCTATATAAAATTGAACTATGTTGTCTGCCTCTCAGATACCGGCTCTTCCTGTCATGGGGTCACTGATCGTATTTGTAAACAAAAGAGCTGACTGAAATGTGCCTGTTTCTTATATAAAATACATGTCGTCAGCAGTGCATGTGATTTCAGCACTAAAAAAAATCATCAAAAGTAAACACAATTTTGAAAGTGGTCATTTTCAAACATTCTGTTATTCTATTTAGATGGAGTATGATTTGTAGATGGCCAGAGCCATGAAATTTTAAAACCAGCCATTTCCGGATTTTAAATTTGCTTCCATCTTGTATATCGGCCCTTTTTTTACTTCATACGAAAACATATGACCCCAAAAGTTGCCAGATAATCGAGAGTATATTAAAATACAAAAATGGCTTTTAAAACAATCTTATGTACAAAGAAGTATTTAACTAGCCATTCTTTGAAAATTCCAATAGTCATATGAATGAAGGGTTAACACTGTTAATCGCTATATCGTAAAATCGATATCCCATCACACGTTGATATTGTATGTTACTACACTGGTTATGAGAATTAAGATATTGTATCGATACTCTGCCTATGAATGATCCTTTTGATTTATTAATACAAGATACCAACAGTCTTACATTATAGGGGATATCATATCAAAAGAAATCGGGATGTAAACATTTTATTACAAGGCTTCACATCGAAAATAACCGAACCGGAAATGTTTACCGCTAACAAAATATATGGAAAATACCGGACCGGAAATGATTTTTTACGGATTTAAAAAAAATATGAAATCGGCAAAAATCAGAGCGGCGATTTCGTCGAACAAGACATCAGTTTGGTGTGGCCTAATTATTGAATTTTGATGTTTTGTATTTTTTTATAGCTTATTTAGTACTTGTTCTATTTATATTTGTTTGACATTCAAAGTTGTCTAGTAGCTCTGTGTCTGGATGTAGTTGGTGTCTCTGGGGAAATTAAACTTGCTATTGTCTTTATGTCCAGTAATATGAGCATACTGTATTTTTGATATTTGAAGGCTTGGACAGTAAGTAAACTATGCAGTTACAGACATACATTACAACCAGCAATCAACCAAATGATACAAATGGTCAATAAAGAGGAGTTTACCAATTCTTTATCAATGCTTGGATTGACGTCGGATTCTAAAACAGAGAATGCTGCAAAAGATGACAGTAATAAACCTACTAAATATGCTAAGGTGAGTATTGATAGAATGTGGTCTATACAAATGTCTTTCTATGAAAAGGACACATTCCCAATTTGATTGTAAAATTATATGTTTTTATACCATTTTTATGCAAGTTATTTCCCCTTAAGATGGGAAAAATGGTACATGGTCTAGCTAGAGCAAAGGATAGGACAACAAATTTGAGCATACTTTTTCATAATTTGTAGATATTTGAACCTTGTAATAAATTAGAAGATAATTTTATAGCAAATAGAAAATTCACAAGTCGTTACAACATTAAAATTTTGAACAGATTAAAGGGGAAATTTTTTATTTCCATTGAACTTTGCATTGAAGGGGACCCTTTACCCCTCCCCCCCCCTAAAAGTGAAATAAAACCTGTAAAATGTATAATTTCAGAATCAAATGTTTGAAAATATACAAATGGTCTATTGTACAAGATTTACTCTTCTAGATCATGAAATATTTGTTTATATGGTAGTTAGTACAAAGGGATTCTAGATGTGACATTGGTATATATCTGATATAGTATGTTAAAGGAAAAGACCAGTCAGTTGAAAAGTTGTTTTAATTCAATTCATTATAACTTGTTATTCGTAAATAACTTATTATTTAAAAAAAACACCTTTATTAACATTAATATACCCAATTAAAAATATGAATATTTGGAATTTCCTGTCGTAGTGTAAGCGGCCATGACACCTCTTCATGTGACGTCACGCAGTCAGATCATGTTAGTTGAATAAATAACATGTATCTGACTCTTTTCAACATCGTGCCTGTTTGGTTATGTTTTAATATCAGATCAACTGCAATACAATGTTTATAATTGTATATCGTTCTAATTTTGTTCTTAATATTCCCATCCCATGTTACATTTTCATAAAACAAAGGAGTTTATTTGTACGGTGAAAAAGGGGGGGTGTTCTACGTATAATTTCATGTTTTACGTGTTTTTTTTCTTCTTTTTTTGTCCCCAATGCTGTCGTACTTTCCCGTGTTTTTCGTGGTCACTGGTCGATGTGTTGACAAGGATAGTCCTGACCGATAATTACAAAAAAAAAAATTCTTCTCACATTTTCCCTTTCATTAGTGCAATAAAATGCTTGACATGAAGTCATAATGATATTGTAAATATCAAAAGATAAATATACGACGTTATTTTACGATTTACATAATTTTTAATGATAAAATTGCAACTGATACACTGTTTGATATATACCGACTTTTACTACGTCACGGGCAGGATAAATCCGAGAATAGATTATGATCACATTATGACTTTTGTCTCCTCCACATTGAAGAGTTTTGAAAAATGGCGATCCCCATTATTTGGTGCTACAGGCAACTTCAATCATCAAATTCTACCTTGCGGTATACTATTTTTAACATTCATTAACACAAATGTCTTTTATTTACTGTCATTTAAATTTTCACGCTAACTTGTTAAGACCATGGCCTTTTCCTTTAATTCTGAGACAGTTACTGTGACTTACTATTTAGTCACTGATATGTAAAAGAAGTGTAGATTTTACCATTAACAAAATCTTATAAATTTGCACAACTTCATTGAATATTACAAGCATGGTTGACAACAAATATTTCCCTCTTTTATTTAACCAGATTTATTGTAATCTTCATGATAATGTATGCATCATTGTATATTATTATATCTAGACAAATGCTGAAATTTCTGTTTTGACCATCATATTTTTAAATAGCTATTTCTGTTTTTTTTTCATCATTTATTTAGAAACTATTTTTATATTCCAGACCTTCTGTAATTATATAGTATACATATATAACTTTTAAAGCTAGATAATTGTTGTTTTATTACAGCTAAGTTCTGTAGAATCACTCTGTATATCACCTAATGCTAGAGAAAGTATAACTGCTAAGAGAGCCTTAGACTTGTTGAAAAAGAGGGAGAAAACAGACATGGTCTTTGAAATTATTTTAATTCATGGTATGTTTAAATACCTGCAGTTCTATCTTAGTACAAGGGGCCTTCCTGGTCATATGGTAGTTGGATTTACAACTACCTGTGCAATCAGTGCCTATCACCACTAAAATTGAAAATTGTGAGTTCAAACCCCATTCATGGCAAAGTTTACTCGATACAACATTATGTGATAAAGTTTGTAAGTGACTTGCGGCAAGTCATGGTTTTCTCCAGGTATTCTGGTTTCCTCCACCAATAAAACAGAGTATAAATTACTCTAAAAACATCCTATATTATATACAGTCAAACCTGTATTAATAGGTCACCTTTGGGACAAAGAAAAAGTGGCCTTATAAGACAGGTGACCTCTTAAAAGAGGTTCAATTCATATAAGACTTTCTATGAAAGGACAAGAAAAAGGTGACCTTCTAATACAGGTGACTGCTTAATAGAGGTGACTGCATGGGCAGGTTTGACTATATAAATATCAGATATCAAACATTCATTGTAATGATCTGTAATGTCATGCTTCCATCATGTCTTTTCACAATGACATATATAGATTTATACAACAATGAAAGAAATTGTCATTTTACTTCTGAAAAACAAATTTATGTAATGAAGAAAACTTAAGTTGTTGTTCTGCACACCATAGTCACGGTATGGTCTCTGTTGGTGAGCCAACTCATACCCATAGCAATATATTCTTTACTACTACTGAATAACACTACACCTGGGTGTCTATTATTTGAATATTATTATTTCTATCCAAGAATCTCATAAGACTTTTGAAAAGTAGAAATAGACCGTCAAACCAAATAAGTTAAACATATTAAATCATTTTGAAGGCAACCACAGTAGTGTGATTAATTCTTATGTCAAATACATTTTAAGGAACAGTAGTCTAGTGGTCTATGGTCTTCAAGACTGACACATCATAGATTTTCTCAAAATACTCTAGATCATCTAAAAAAAACTAAACCTGATTACCATGATATACATTGTAGTTTAAAAATTGTTGAAAATTGTGTAAAGCAGCCATTAAATCGGACGATCAAAAAACGTGAAGTGGATATGTAATTATATCACATTATTTATATAGATACAGGTGATACTGTGATAGACCATACACATGGAGAGCCAGTAGAAAAAACAGAGTCAGACAGGGATACAGATCATTATGAAATCCCAGCACATTGTGCTATTCTGGCCTCACGTTGTCGATGGTTTCAGAGGGCATTACTAAGTGGTATGAGGGAATCTATTGACAAGTAAGTATTTAGTGTAGAAAAGGTCAAGGATATTTACAAGTACAATCAAACCTGTCTTAAGCAGTCAGTCTAAGGTCTTACTAATACAAGTAAGTATTTAGTGTAGTAAAAGTCAAGGAGATTTACCAGTACAATCAAACCTGTCTTAAGCAGTCAGTTCAAGGTCTTACTAATACAAGTAAGTATTTAGTGTAG
>MJUT01038264.1:1449699-1464320 GCA_002080005.1 Gigantidas platifrons | reverse complement strand
ATTTACAAGTACAATCAAACCTGTCTTAAGCAGTCAGTTCAAGGTCTTACTAATACAAGTAAGTATTTAGTGTAGTAAAAGTCAAGGATATTTACTAGTACAATCAAACCTGTCTTAATCAGTCAGTTCAAGGTCTTACTAATACAAGTAAGTATTTAGTGTAGTAAAGGACAAGGATATTTACAAGTACATGTACAATCAAACCTGTCTTAAGCAGTCAGTCTAAGGTCTAACCAATAGAATTACATTATAATTGAATTCAAATAAGCCCTCTCTAGATTGCCAACCACATTCACTTGTACTATTTGTGAGTGAGTGATTGTTGCTTAATGACAAATGAGCAATTTTAGTTGTATCATGGTGAGGACAAGGTACTTTTTGATAAAATGTTGATAATGTCTGCATTGTACCAGGCCAGCACACTTAATTGGAGTTTTATAGTGTTAACTCACTAAAACAATATTCCACAGGTAGATATGACGTTCCACTCAGGGACATTATCTTGACTAAATCAAATATCTTATCTAGCCCAGCTTGTAGCTGCTGTGCACCTCAAGAAGATGCGAACCACTTCTTTTTTGTTTGTACTAAATATTCTGAAATGAGAAACGATCTGTTTCTCAGCATAAGTAATTTGTCTCAATTGATCAAAACTTCATTACTCACATCAGGAAGTGAAACTTTAAGTTATGCAGATAATTGTTTTATTTTTGATTCAGTTTTTCGATATATAAAAAGATGTAAACGATTTCTAATCGTTTAAATGTACTAACCATACACCATCCAGCATCCAAACACACACGTTTTCCTCATTTCTTTTTATTCTTTGATTATTTTCAGCTTTCACTTATATGTTAAAATTGTATTTTACTAGTTTTCTTGTGCATTCTCAACATAATGTAATGATAATTGTATATATAGGAGAAGACTCCATAAGTTCGTAAAACTTGTGTCTGATCCTCTTTGTATCATTGATCAAATAAAATAATTCTAAACTAAACTAAACAAACTAAACCAACCAATCTTTGCTCTTGCTCCCTAATGTTGTGTGCTTAGTGGAAAAGTAGCAGATACCAATTCAATAGTCTTTGATTTGACCTGACCAGGTATCGAACCCAAGATCTATCACACTTAAGACGAACATGTTGATAATTAAAACTACCATGGTGGTCTACTATGTAAGCATGTAAATGAAAGCAAGTGTCACAATATTATATTTTATATAAACCTTGCAGATATTACAAAGATGTAGCATGTGGTCATGGTAAGAATTTGATAAATTCATAGAATTTCAATTTTGAACTCATTTCTGCATAATCTATGTTTTCATAATTGGATGTTATAACTTTTCTGTATCCATTTCCATGGTAACCAATTCAGTGTTTGATTAACTGTTGTTTTCAAATGTTTAATTTTAATTACAGGAGAATAACAATCCACGACACGAATCCTGAAGTGTTTATGTTATTTCTGGAATATGTGTATGGTGGAAATTTGGATATATCACATAGTACATCAGAACAGTTAACAGAGTTACTTACCCTGGCTGATAGATATGAGGTTTGATGCTTTATAAATACGACCTTTCACCTAATGATCACAGCAAATCTTTATATGTAATATAGAAGAGGGTTCTCTTATTGTGGAAACATATCAAAGCAAACGAAATAGATTTTCAAAGTTCAAATTTCTCTTCTGTCAATAGGAGACCCTTTCTTTGTACAAATGAAATTGACAGAAATGTAAATGTATTTAGCATGAAGTAACATTATGATGTAAAGATTCAAATTCATACAAACAACTGAACCAGCAACAAAGGTGTAATTGTGTTTGACATAAAGATTTATTAATGTGTAGCAATGTTTCCTCCCTCAGTTTGTGCAAATTAAACATTAATATTTAGATGTCTAATGGATTCTTTATTTTCCTCATTATTCACCTAATTCTATTATAAGTATGATGATAAGATGATATTTCATCTAACCTTATAATAACAAAAGAATGTCCTTGATTAGACATAACAATAACAACAAGTCGTCTGTTAATTTTTCATGTTTTAATCTTCTCCTCTGAAACCCCTCATCCAAATGAACTGAAACTTGGTAGGAAGCATCTATGGAAGGTCCTCTATAAAGATTGCTCATTTTGTCCGGATCTATTAACAGACATGGCTGCCACAGGCAATTCTTGTTTCTGATTGGCCGATTTTAAAAATTCTTCTCCTCTGAAACCGCTTGGCCAAATGAACTGAAACTTGATAGGAAGCATCTATTGGCGGTCCTCTATAAAGAATATACATTTCGTTCTGATCCGTTAACAAATATGGCCACCACAGGCGATTCTTGTTTCTGATTGGCTGATTTTTATATGGTTTTGCAAAACCGTATTTACTTGTGGCCTTTCAGCCATTTTTTTTTGTTTACATGACAACCGTCATGATCTTATCACCTGTCGAGACAGAGATGGCTCATCAAAATATAGATCTGGTGCTTGTTAGATAACACTACACTTTGAATGTTACTACTTTTGCAGATTTTAAGATAACTTATCGTATCTCAAATGGTAAATGTTTAACTATGACAAATTGTCAGGAGGATTAAAATGCCGATATTTTCTTGCTTGTATTATTACGCTAGTTTTCATTCATAAAAATATTCCGACGTAAATTAACCACTTGACGCTTGTCCTACATTCAATTTTACGATAAATCTAGTTGTGTATGTTCCGTTTTCATTTTTTTTGACATTGTATAATAATGCTTGATTTTTGTAACGCTTTGAGTATCAATTATTGTGTAAATAAAGTATTTATGTCGTTTCCTTGTAATGGGATTCCCCTTATAAGCTCATTAATTATTTCCCGCCATATACGAACGAAGTACGACAGTAAACGAAATAGTTCACAGTGATCGTGCGAAAATTTATGGAATCGGTTCTAATTAGTTTAATTTTGAGAACAGAATCAGCATAACAGAAATAATGAAAAACGTGGCATTGACGTAGGACGCTCTTTAAGCTTTAAGCCTTTACAAAGATTCGAACAGTTACTGGCGTAGTAATTTATTCTATTATTTTCACGTGGGTTTGTTGACAAACAACATTATTCAAAGGTAGAACACCATATGAAAAGTGCATGATGAAATATAAGTAAGATCTAGCATAATTAAGGGGAGATAATTGGACTTATTGGGGGGGGTTATGGTTTCTTCATAAAAAAAATATTCTGATTCCCAATGTTGCTGAAAAAAAGATTCTGATTTTGGACTTGGTGGAGGAAAAATAATCTGATTCAGAGCGTTTGTCATATAACCTAATGTTAAATTCTGGAAAAAAAATTTGTGCTTTGCACTACAAAAAAAATAAATATTCTAACTCTCGTCTTATATATGGTTTGTTTGATTCAATGAAACTTTAACCAAAGCTAGTACACCATATGAAAATGTGCATGAAGAAAAATAATTACGGACCTGCATAATCAAGGGGGGGTTAATTGGACTTGAGAATACTTTCATGTTGACCTAAGTAAATGACATTGTAAGAAAATCTACTCTTCTGTGGTCACAGTTGTAAGATGTCAATGAAACTTTAACCAAAGGAAGTAAATCCAATCAATCTGTGCATAATTATGGTATTGCATGAAGGAGGGATAATTAGACTTTGCTGCATTATGTTGTCAAATTGGGCCACAGAAGTATTCTTTTGTGGCGTGGCCACAGTACTAGTATTGCATTGGGCTTCATTTCAACATCAGGAGTCAAATTTATATAAGTAAGACATAAGTTTCCTTGTAAAAAAGAAGACCAATTACACATTAAAGCATCTTTTCAAGTTCTAGTCACATATGACATTGACCAATTAAATTGTAGCTACCTTGATTTGGAAAGCATTAAATAATAAAGTCAGAAGAGGTCATAAAAACAGAAAATAGAATGGAGCTGCATGCAGTGACATATAGGAGCAGTTTTAATTTGATTGGTTAATAGTAAACACATAAGCACTTGGACATCTTGGATATAGCCATAATAAAAGATGTCAAATACTGTGATGTCATACTTACCAGAGTTATAGCTTATACCAAGTTAATGACATTTAGTGGTTCATCTTGTCAGTAAGATCTCTGTCACCTGGCTCTTAACCCATTCCACATTTGAGTGAACATTTTATTGAGAAGTTTGAGATATTTGCTATGATGGTTGATTTAGTATAGTACATGCCAGTCATAATATAACATATAACCTTGACCTCATTGACATAGTTAAGTTGACACCCTGAATACACAGACTGGTTACCAATTATTGGTCAAATGATTCATCACGAAGTATGTCGGACATGTTATGTTCCTTATATATACCTAACACTGCAAAATAAAAAGCCCAAGCATGTCTGAGATGCACAAAGAGCTACACTATCACTTCTCTGCAGTATTAAAGTTGGTGATGTATGTTAGTATGGAATGTCTGCTTATTTGGAAATCATCCATTCTTGGAATCACAGCTAATATAAAGTTTCAAGGCAAAACCGTATATCAGCGCTTTTGCGCTTTGATTTAAATTCTTCTCCTCTGAAACCAATTGGCCAAATGAACTGAAACTTAATAGGAAGCATCTATGGGCGATCCTCTATAAAGATTGCTCATTTCATCCGGATCCATTAGCAAACATGGCTGCCACAGGCAATTCTTGTTTCTGATTGGTCGATTTCTAAAAATCTTCTCCTCGGAAACCGCTTTGCCAAATGATCCGAAACTTGGTAGGAAGCATCTATGGAAAGTTCTCTATAAAGATTGCTCATTTTATCGTGATCTGTTAACAAGCATGGCCACCACACTCCACAGGCAGTTGTTGTTTCTGATTGGCTAGTTTTTAAAATTCTTCTCCTCTGAAACCGATTGGCCGAATGAACTGAAACTTGGTAGGAAGCATCTATGGCGGTCCTCTATAAAGATTGCTCATTTCGTCCGATTCCATTAACAAACATGGCCCCCACAGGCAATTCTTGTTTCTGATTGGTTGATTTCTAAAAAATGTTCTTCTCTGAAACTGCTTAGCCAAATGAACTGAGACTTGGTAGGAAGCATCTATGGGCAGTCCTCTATAAAGAATGCTCATTTCGTCTTGATCCATAAACAAATATGACCGCCACAGGCAATTCTTGTTTCTGATTGGTTGATTTGTTAGAATCATCTTCTCTGAAACCGTTTGGCCAAACAGACCGAAACTTGGTAGGAAGCATCTATGGAAGGTCCTCTATAAAGAATGGTCATTTCGTCCTGGTCCATTAAAAACATGGCCACCACAGGCAATTCTTGTTCCTCATTGGTTGGTTTCTAAAAATCTTCTCCTCTGACTCAGCTTGGTCAAATGAAATGAATCTTGGTAGGAAGAATATATGGAAGGCTCTCTATAGAAATTGCTGATTTTGTTTTGATCCGTTAACAAACATGGCCACCACAGGCAATTCTTGTTTCAGATTGGTCGATTTCTAAAAATCTTTTTCTCTGAAACTGCTTAGCCAAATGAAACGAAACATGGTAGGAAACATATATGGAAGGTGCTCGATAAAGATTGCTAATTTCGTCCTGATCCGTTTATAACAAACATGGCTGCCATAGACAATTCTTGTTTCTGGTTGATCGATTTCTAAAAATCTTCTTCTCTGAAACTGCTTAGCCATATGAACCGAAATTCGATGTGAATCACCTATGGAAGGTTCTGTATTAAGTTTCCTCAGATTTATGTAAGAATTGTTGGTAATAGATGAGGTATTGTTGTCACTTTTGCAAACTTAGCAGAAATGCAACTTGGATGGACAATGTTTCTGAATTTTGTAATTTTGGGAAATTCAAGATGGATGATTTCTAATTGTTTGAAATTTCAAAATTCTACCTAGAAGGCATTTGTGACACATTTGTTACTTGATAGGAATGTTTCTTATATGATGCTGTGCAAACTTTCTGTTTTATTGGTTGATTCGAAATCCAAGATGGCTACCATCATGGTAAATTAGCATAGAACCCTATGGGAAATAAATTAAAAAAATCGTAGAAATTAATTACTTGATTGACCCCAAGTGGGTGATACATGATAATTGGATACTTGTGTTCAATATTTACATTTTTGTGTTGATTGTAAATCTAATATGGATGCTGCCATAGGGATCCTTTTCTCAACCACAAGACCTACAGTATTAAAATTGTTATTTAATCAAAAATTTTCAGACTACAAATACAGAATTTGTTGTGGATATAATCCATATAAAAGTATTTACCGTATTTGCTGGACATAAAGCCGCACTTGAGTTTAGGCCGCATGGCCCTTTTTGGGCGAGAAAAATGATTTTGTCCACATATAGTCCGCACCGGATTATAAGCCGCCCGTCATTTTGATTGTGTATGTTTACAAACAAATACCTGTGGGTTGTGTACCATCAGTACACGTGTTTATAATGTCATTAATGGGTGTATTTGTGATGAAATTTAATAAAGAATATATTATTTGTTATCTGTTAGTGTTATTTTTTTAATTAAAGAAATAATTACCGGTAGATCTATTTAGTGTTTTGTTTGCCAAATTTAACTTCCTTTGCTGTTGGGACATCGGCGTCTGCTCAGCTTGGGTAGGTATCTTTGTTGTCATTTATAACATGATGTAGGCCTACACTGATTGTTTATTTGTGAGGCCATAAAGTAATTAAAATGTACTCAAGACACTGATTGACCCTTTGATCACCATAAACGAACAACTGATTATTACCTAACCTGAGTGTATGGAAATAAATCCATTTTAATGACAATAATGTGTAACACGTTTTGTTCTGAAACTACAAATGTAGGTCATTCATGAATATTCAAATTAGTGTCCAAATAGATTTTCTTATGGGGCACTTACAGGAAATAAAAGTTAGAATTGTAAAATTGAATTATTAAAGAGTTGTTTTAGAGGTTGTCAACAAAACATGATAGCGACATTACCCATAGATCAAAACGACGACAATTTTAATTACCTATTTGAAAATTATATATCAAAATAGCGACATTAAGTTAAATCGATTTTTACAGGTGAAAGAGGATATGATAGAGAAAATTAAGCAAAATAAATAAATAAATATCATGAAAAGTATTTGTCAAATTTATGGCATACAGAGTGCAACCAGTTATTAACTTGTAGAAGTTTACTATACTAGTGCTTGCGATGATTTTAAAAGTTTTAAAACCTGGAACAATTTAATAAAGTTTATTTTAGCTACTGCTACTTTTATTTATGAGCCATTTTATATATTATTAAAGTATTATTAAATATGGGTAAAGGTCACTGTTTTGATATATTGAATGTGTCGCTGTTTTGATATATCTTTTATCACCGTTTTGATATGTCGCTATTTTGATCATCTCCGGATTGTTAGCTTATGGGGTTCATAATTTTCGTAATTAAGAAAGTATATAGAATTTACTGCATTAAAATTTTGTAAGCTTGGGGGGGGGTGTGTCTTTGACTTGTGTTCAAGTAATTGTTTTTTTTAGACATAACACTTTTAGCCAATGGGGAAAAAAACCTAAATAAACAACTTTTTCATACCAAGCCCAAATTCTAAATAAAATGACAAATTTTGAACTTCTGCTTCAGTTCAAAAATGCCTCCGAGAAAAAGTTACACCGCTGCTTTCAAACTGGAAGCAGTTGCTTATGCTAAAGAGAATGGTAACCGAGCTACCGGCCGTCACTTCAGTATCAATGAGAAAATGGTCCGTAATTGGTGCAAACAAGAAGATGAACTTCGCCTGACCAAAAAATCTAAACGTGCAAACCGTGGCCAGAAAGCTAGATGGCCTGTACTAGAAGACAAAATCGAGACTTGGGTGCTCGAACAGAGAGTTTCACTCCGAGGTGTGAGCACAACACAAATTCGACTGAAAGCCGTCACCATGGCTAAAGAGTTTTCCATCACAGACTTTACCAGTGGCCCATCATGATGTCTGCGTTTCATGAGACGTAAACAACTGTCAATTAGAGCTAGAACGACCTTATGTGAAAATTTACCAGCTGACTTTGAAGAAAAATTGTCCACATTCCGGAAATAAGACAAAATCAATGATTATTCAAATCATCCGGATCATGTTATCAATATGGACGAGGTGCCATTAACTTTCGATCTACCTATGAATCGTACTGTAGAAAAAACTGGTTCGTCCACCATCAGCATAAAAACAACAGGCCACAAGAAGGCTAGTTTCACATGTGTGCTTGCCTGTACTGCTTCCGGAATACATTTACCGCCAATGTTAATATTCAAAAGAAAGACAATGCCGAAAGAAAAGTTTCCCCTTGGTGTCATCATTAAAGTTAATGAGAAAGGGTGGATGGACAATTCTATGATGAAATCGTGGGTAACAGAATGTTTCGCCAAACGTCCTGATGGCTTTTTTGACCGTCAGCGTGCCTTGTTAGTGATGGACTCAATGCATGCACACATCACCGATGATGTTAAGGATTTGCTATATTCAGTGAACACAACACCAGCTGTTATTCCCGGTGGCATGACCAAACTTCTGCAGCCATTAGACATTAGTGTCAACCGCACATTTAAGATCGGTATGCGTGCCAAGTGGGAAAACTGGATGTCATGTGGTGAGAAATCCTTCACAGCAACTGGTAGACTGGGCCGTGCAATGTTAGCCGCGGTTGCAGCATGGGTAGTGGAATCCTGGAAAGGTGTTAAGAAGTCCTGCATACTCAATGGTTTTAAGAAAGCAGAGATCTACCTGTATGACGACAACACAGTTGACTCCGATGTCGAATCATCAGATGACGACGAGCCATTGTCAAACATAGACACCAGAATCACTCCAGAGCTTGCTGAATTGTTCCACAGTGAAGACTTCGATGGTTTCACCGAATACCATTAAATACATTTAGTGCTTAGATCTATAAACTTTCACCAGTGCTTTTTAACATTGATATTGTAATAGTGCTTTAATATAGATCTATAAACTTTCACCAGTGCTTTTTAACATTGATATTGTAATAGTGGCTATTTGTTATTTCTGTTGCTATAATTATGTTGAAAACATGTATGGCTTATTAAAGATGAATTCTACTTACGTTTTATTTCAAGTGGTATGGTACTGCATTTCAAATAATTAAGACTTTATGAGCTTATTATTTTAAATAATATATAATTTAGATTATCTTAACTGATCAAAAAATAAATGCAAATATTTAATAATCAGCTCATAATGGCTTAATTATTTTTCCAATGCTACAATAATTTCCCTTCATGGACCCCCAGTCAATACGATAATTATCTCCACTTGTTTGACTTAGAAATTGCGCCGATCGATTGATGAAGAAAACACGTGGATAACATCGAAATGCATCTAAATAAACATGAAAAAGGAATCAAACACACAACAATACATATACTTTATTTAACATTCTTTATTATGATCATAAAATAGACAAAAACAAGTACAAGAATGAAAACAGGTCTGTCCAATCTATCACGCTCGTGTTTCATGTCCAATTTTTTTTCTGTTGACACCTGAAATTTTGAAAAAAATACATATATTAGCCACACCACAGTATAAGCCACGGGCTGACTTTCACAAAATAAAAGTCGCGGCTTATTTTCCAAATTTTACGGTAATCAGTTTTATAATTTTTTCAGGTAGATACATTGAAATTTGTTTGTGAACATTCCTTAGAAGAGCATATCAACAATGAAACAGCCTTGTATCTACTTAGTATGGCTGATCAACTTCAAACAAAAATTTTAAAGGTAAGCTTATACAATGTACAATATGTATCAACCTCTATACATTGTACCTAGAACTCTAATAGCAACCTTCATCTTGAACAGATAATATTTGTCATGGTAGATGAAAATTTTATTCTTAATAAATAATATTATTATATAGTAATAAATATTTTCCGGGAACAGGACAAAAGCCCCCCCGGACATAAGCCCCCGGACAATAGCTCCCTAGGACAAAAGCCTCCTGACAAAAAGTCCCCCAATAATGAAATAATCAAACAATCTTATTACATTAGTTTTATATTAATGGTCACAATAAAAGATATCCTAAAGAATTAATGCAAAAAATAAAATAATTCATGTAAAGTTAATCAGGAATTGTTTTTATTGACAAACAGTTGATAATTACCTTTGAAGTTATTAAAAGTCATCAGTGAGTTATTTTCTTGATGAGGGTTATTGTAATTCTTAAACAAATGCTTCAATTTTAATGATATCTTCAAGTTCGAAAAATAGCTCATCATTAAAAATAATATTCAAAAATAATGTTAATCCATAAATAGCAGTACAATAAGTCCAAAAATGTGTGCAAAGATACAAATATATAAATATGGTTTGAGGTAAAATACAGAGGTAAAAAAAAAGTCTTGAATCATGTTATAAAATACAAAGAAAATTTTACATACCCGAACAGTTAAACAAAGAAACAGAAATAAAAAAATACATATAACACAAAAAAAACCCATTAACTTATACTTTTCATTATTGGGGGGCTTATGTCCTAGACCTATATTTTCCTATTAATTTCAATGGAAAATGATTGTGCAATATATCCTTGTATTTGCACGCTAAGTATAAAATGTATATTGTACTAGTTCAAATATGAATATTTGAAGTAGTTTAATATTCCACTTAGATATAATAAGATACACAGTGTTTTTTATGCCCCCGCGACGAAGAGTCAGGGGGGGGGGCATATTAATTTACCCCTGTCCGTCCGGATATAGATTCATGGTTTGTTTGGCCATCTCCTCCTACAGTTTTGGAGCTACAGCTTTAATATTTTGTAGGGTGTTTATACACATAATGGAGATGTGCATGTCCACAGGATTTTGATTTTCTTTCAAAATGACAGGTAGTTGTATTTAGTCATTTTGTTCGTCTGTCCGGATATAGATACATAGTTTGTCCGGCTATCTCTTCCTACAGTTTTGGAGCTACAGCTTTAATATTTTGTATGATGTTTATACACATAATGGAGGTGAGCATATCCACAGGATTTTGATTTTCATCAAATATTTGATAATGACAGGTAGTCATTTTTTTTTTATGTCCCTGTGACGAAAAGTCGGGGGGGGGATTTTTGTCAGCTATCCACAAAATGACAGGTAGTTAGACTTCATTTCCTTCTTACTAGCTATATAATAGAAACATGGTTTGTATGGCTCCTACTACAGTTTATGACTTGTTTATAATTTCTTATGGTCAGGCGGGGGCATCATTTGTGTTTTACAGACACACTTCATTTTTAAAAAATCACTCCTAACAAAACAACTTTGTCCATAATTATCAGTAATTATTTATTACTATATAATAAAAGGGTTATTGCATGAATATTGGTGAATATTCATGCAATAATCCTATATTATCCTGCAATGAGCACCTCCTTGACTGTATAAAGAGTATGTATATAAATTTTGATGTCAAAAACCAACTGACTGTATAAAGTCCTGTAGTACCTTCATCTAGACAATAACTGATATATAGCATGTAATCTTTGACGCCCACATTCAGCCTTGTTTGGAATGGCCTGTATGTTTTTGTGTCTTAGTTTTGCCCATTAATTGGACAAAGTTGTGACTTATTTGACAATGCAGGATAAACACAATATATACCGTATGTACATTGTCCTTGAATATAAATTTTATTTGTACTTGCTTCGAAACAGGAGAGGCTTGGTTTTCTTTCTGTTTCTAAAGTTCATACAAATAAATTTTCTATATATAAAAATATTATATATAAAAATGTACGTACAAATCAGGTAAGACACAGAGTTCTAAGGAACCCTTTAAAATTTTTAGTGATACTTGTTTTTAGCAACTAGTATAGTCCATTTGACTTCTATAAAACCTACAGAAAAAAATTCTTAAAAATCCAGTTTTCAAATCAGCAACTTTTTTTCCAGATGTATATTAATATATGATATATACGAACTCTGACAATTAATTTCAAAAATTTTGATCCATTATTAAAAAAGTTACCCATTAGGTCTCCATGTTAATTATATTTTCTGAAGTGTAAAAATTTACTTGGAGTGAGTACAAATAGTGTAAGAGCACAACCATCAAAACAAAATAACAGACATGTGCTTTCAATGTATATTTCATTGTACCATGTGACATAAGACATTTAAATATTAAAAGGCTACTCATCAACTGACCATTAAGGTGATAGTCAATTGTTATTGATGTCCATTAATATTTAAATGTCCTATGTCACATGGTACAGTCTGTTATTTGTACTCACTCCAGCCAGATTTTTACACTTCAGAAAATATAATTAACATAGAGACCTAATGCATAACTTTTTTAATAATGGACCAAAAATTTTGAAATTCATTGTCAGAGTTCGTATATATCTTACATTAATATACATCTAGAAAAAAAATTGTTGATTTGAAAACTGGATTTTTAAGAATTTTTTTCTGTAGGTTTTATAGAAATAAAATGGACTATATTATCTATTACAAAAATATATTAGTGCTGCTTGTTTTCTAGAAAATCACAGACATTGTCTAATATAATATGCTTTAATACCAGTTGTGTTCCAGGGCATTAGATAAGGAAAATGAAGCAGTAATGATCAACAATTCTGCAAAAATCACTTTTGAATCACCCTAAGCTCTAACTTGTCACATACAATGACATTTCAATGATTTTGTGTGTTTCAGGAGAAGACGTTGTCTTATATACAGAAACACCCAGTACTTATGGAAGGAGATGTGTTCACAGAGTTACCTCAACATTTAAAGAAGGAAGTACAACAAGCAATAACTAATAGGTGAATATTACTGTACCTGATGTCTTTGACAGATAGCCTGATGTAGATTTATAGACATACAGTCTTTGTCTTAATTTTTTTCACCTACTTGTCAGGAAGCCAAATTTAGAATTTTTTTCTATTTATTCAAACAAATTCTTTCATAATTTTCACTTTTCCGAATCCAGTTTTAATTGTACCTGGCTTCGGGCAAGTGGGTTAGTGCAAAGACTGGATATAGACCTAAAAATGACAGATAGCCTGACATTGGTATATAGATATAGACCTTAAAAGGACAGATAGCCTGACATTGGTATATAGATATAGACCTTAAAAGGACAGATAGCCTGACATTGGTATATAGATATAGACCTTAAAAGGACAGATAGCCTGACATTGGTATATAGATATAGGTCATAAAAGGACAGATAGCCTGACATTGGTATATAGATATAGACCTTAAAAGGACAGATAGCCTGACATTGGTATATAGATATAGGTCATAAAAGGACAGATAGCCAGCCTGACATTGGTATATAGATATAGACCTTAAAAGGACAGATAGCCTGACATTGGTATATAGATATTGGTCATAAAAGGACAGATAGCCTGACATTGGTATATAGATATAGGTCATAAAAGAACATAGAGATAACATAAATGAAATTACCCTCTTATACAGTAAGCATTTTGTATACACACAGTTTCTGTGTACTCAATCAGCAAGGCAACTAAGAAAATAACCACTGTGAGTGTATAACTTCAAATCTTTATTGTTTAAAACTTACAATTTGCTAAACAGAAATGATCAACGGAACTGTATGAATGTTTCTACTTAGTTACTAGTTTAATAAACTGATCAGGAAATAGGTATTCATAGAATATACTTGCATAGACTTATACTGAAAGAACAACTTTTTTTAATAAAAAAAAAAGTATCAACCTGCAGTGATTCCCAAGTTAACTACCGACAAATTTAGAAAAAAAATATCTCGGACAGTTGGATGGACTGCATTGGGAAAATTATTGGACCGTTACAGAATCTAACAGACATTGCCACTGTCCAACAGAACTTCTGGATGATTGAACCTATTGTAGAAAAAAATATTATAACTAAATTGTTTATTAGGAATAAATAAGAAATCTTGTGTATATTTTACAGTGAAGAGTACAGTGATACAGACATATCTGGTCCTAATGTTGGTGATATTGATGAAATGATCAACAAAGTTGACTTAGCTGCTGGGGTAAGGCTAGTGGGGGTAATTTGTTCTTAGCTGCAGGGGTTAAGGCTGGTGTTGTATTTTTGTTCTGAGCTGCAGGGAGTAAGGCTAGTTGGTGTAATTTGTTCTAAGTTGCAGAGGGTAAGGTCGGTTGGTGTATTTTGTTCTGAAACAAAGCTGCTGGGGTAAAACCAGTTGGTGTAATTTGTTCTGAAAAAAAGCTGTAAGGGAGAAGGCCATGTTAGTGTAATTTGTTCTAAAACAAAGCTGTAAGGGAGAAGACCATGTTAGTGTAATTTGTTCTAAAACAAAACTGTAAGGGGGAAGGCCATGTTAGTGTAATTTGTTCTAAAACAAAACTGTAAGGGAGAAGGCCATGTTGGTGTAATTTGTTCTAAAACAAAGCTGTAAGGGGGAAGGCCATGTTAGTGTAATTTGTTCTAAAACAAAGCTGTAAGGGAGAAGGCCATGTTGGTGTAATTTGTTCCAAAACAAAACTGTAAGGGAGAAGGCCATGTTAGTGTAATTTGTTCTAAAACAAAGCTGTAAGGGAGAAGGCCATGTTAGTGTAATTTGTTCCAAAACAAAACTGTAAGGGAGAAGGCCATGTT
>MJUT01038264.1:1424086-1448942 GCA_002080005.1 Gigantidas platifrons | reverse complement strand
TTAGTGTAATTTGTTCTAAAACAAAGCTGTAAGGGCCATGTTGGTGTAATTTGTTCTTAAACAAAGTTGTTGGAGTAAGGCCAAGTTAGTGTAATTTGTTCTAAAACAAAGCTCTTGGAGTAAGGTCAGTTGGTGTAATTTGCTCTGAAACAAAGTTGTTGGAGTAAGGTCAGTTAGTGTAATTATGTCTCCCCTTCGAACGAAGGGAGACATATTGTTTTAGTCTGATTTTTTCTTCTTCCGCTTCTTCTCAGTGAAGATTGTCCGGGCCATAACATTTTTGTCTTTTGAGATAGGTCAATGATATTTGGTATGTGGGTGCATGACCATAAGGTGGTGTGCTGTGTTCCGTAATGACCTTCGTGGGACCTTGACCTTTGACCCCAAGGTCAAATAATTGTTTTTTGAATAATATTTTCTTGTGTAGGCCATAACATTTTTGTCTTTCGAGATAGGTCAATGATATTTGGTATGTGGGTGCATGACTATAAGGCAGTGTGTCGCATACCATAATGACTTTTGTGGGACCTTGACCTTTGACCTCAAGGTCAAATCATTGTTTTTTAAATAGTATTTTGTTGTCCGGGCCATAACATTTTTGTCTTTCGAGATAGGTTGTTATACAGATGGCCGCATTAAGGGGAGACATTTATACAGATGGCCGCATTAAGGGGAGACATAAGTTTTAGGTATCTAAAACAGTTCTTCCTGGTTTGCTCTGAAACAAAGTTGTTGGAGTAAGGCCACTTCTTTATGCTGTGTGATTGGTGGAGAAAAGAGGAAATGTCAATTTTATTATCTTTTGTTTGACTCTAGACATGTGGGGTTCCTATTATCTATCTACAACATAAGAATCTTTTAAGAGGGAGTACGCTAACCATTTCACCATGGCTGTGATTATTGGAAAATTTCCACATGCCTGAAATTTAAATTGTTGTCACATCATTGGTCAATGTACAGCGTTTTTAAGTATTGACATTATTTTGGTGTAAGGAAGTCCCAAATGGCAGTGATGGTTTACAGTTGTATTAAATAGTTAAACAGTGATGAATATAACTTGTTCTGGTCATGGTATAGCTGAAAAATTGCTCACTTGGCACTAAACAACTTTTAAAAAGTTAAAAGTGATGATTGAAACTTGTTTGATAAACAACAAACTATGAATATAAAGCTTAAACAGTGATGGTCAACAATTCCACTAATATCAACAAAACAAACAGTCACCTCTCACCTTAAATCACTGAACACAAAAAATACCATGACATATGACATTGGAAATCCAGGTCCTGGCTTGGGACATGTACTATAGAAATTAAATCATTGTTAACTGTCCATGATAGCTGGATCACAAATGACTAAGATAAAATTCTGGTATGCTTCATCCTTATTGACAGAGTGTCTGAGAGTTAAGCCAATATATAATTAGTCATATATTTACATAGTATTCCACATTTTGATATCAAATTTTTTACATGGATATTGATTAGTTTGCTTTATGGTATTTAATGCCACTTTCAGCAATATTTCAGTTATATCGTGGCGGTCAGTTTTATTGGTGGAGGAAACCGAAGTACCCAGAGAAAATCACGGACCTGTCGCAAGTCACTGACAAACTTTATCACATAATGTTGTATCAAGTACACCTCGCCATGAACGGGGTTTGAACTCAATTTTAGTGGTGATAGGCACTGATTGCACAGGTAGTTGTAAATCTAACTACCATACGATCATGACCATGACAGCCCCTACATGTATATTGATAATATTTTTTTTAGACGTTATCAGTTTCCACGACTTCCTCATCGACATCTTCATCCACATCAGATCTGAGAATAGACGACCCAGCCAAACTGGAGGCCTGCCTACAACAGATGAAAGAAATCGTTGGTGACGACGTTAGTGATGAAGATCTTATGTTACATATTGTGTCGGCAGACTATGACGTTAGTCGAGCCATCAATTATTATTTTAGTTCTTTGTGATTGTTGTTGTTTATGAATGAAAGAATTTTCTGTGATTAATTATTTTTTATTGTGAATTTTTAATTGACGAAAGTCTTTAAATTTATGTTTTTATTATTTTTAATGTCAAATGCTTATTTTTAAACTCTGAAATGTATGTCAAGACAGCTTTTCTTCAATTTACACTGTTTAATTTATGTTTCTTTTTAATGATGGCAGTTTTATGTTTTATTTTTAAATTAACGAGAAATTTTTAAACACTTGTGTATGATGTTGAAATTTTTAAACCTAAATATATTTTACCTTTACCTTTACCTTTTAATTATAATTAAAAAAAAAAAAGCAGTCAGGTCATATTAATTGAAATGTGTAAATCTTTATCTGGCATGATAGTGTGTATATGGGAGTAAAAAGACTTTCTACAAGAATTACTGATGGCTATTCATAGAATGTTGAACGAAGTTCCTATTTCTGACCCCTACATTAAAGTTGATACAGTTTGACATACTATGATAAGAACAGTTTGATATTGCTACTATAATATAAGCTTGTGTAATTTATATACCATGTATTGGTTCTGACATGAAATGAAACATTTACTAGTAATAATTTTGAAGAAAAAAAACACCACCATAAAATTGTGCAACATAAATTAATATTTTTTTTCAGAAACTAATCTGACCCGAAAGGTCTTATGAAGTAATGTCATCACTTTAGTGTGTCCATCTTAGTCATCTATAAAAATTTTCACATTACATCATACTCCCCCAAACTCACTGAGACAAAAGATCAAATGTCAGGAATTCTGTTTTCATGGTCCTTGTTCAAATAGTAATTTTGGTATAGGTACAAAAAATAATTTGGTGGCCAGGTCCAGTTATTTCTTTCTTCTGATTGGATGAAATGTTTTAGATCTTCTCGTAATCTGCATGCATGCTGGAAATATTATACTGTAAGAATGTTCCTTGGTAGTCACGTACTAGCCCCCCTACTACACATAGGATTTTCTTTGTGATTGTAAATCAAAAATGGCCACAGTTTATGGGGAAAATGAGTAAATATGCATTTAAAAAATTACTCAATTGTTTGAATCCAAACTGTACTTGAATTATCATAATATAGTCTCTATAAAACATTTTGTGTCATTAATCCATAAATGGTCTTCACTATGGAACATAGTTTAGCATAGGCATTTGCGGTATCTGAAATCATTTGGACACACTTTACACTGAATATAGTTGGATAGTTTTTAAAACTCCTGATTCTGTTTTAATTGTTCTGAAGATGGCACTAATAGTTTTACATAATTTAATACAGAATTCTGTTGGAAAACCATTGAAAATTTTAACTCTGAAAGATGATTTACTACTTAAGATTGAAAACCAAAAGGCTGCATTTATTAGAGTTCTTCAAGTAATAAAAAAATCATTGGATGATTTTCAAAACAATGAATGCTTTTCATTTCAATGCCCTTTGTTTGGTTTAATTTAACATAGGTTGTTTTTATCTTTTTTATTTTTTAATTATTTTGATTTATATCAGGTAATGATACAGTTTTCTAACCCCTTGGAAAAAGTAGTTTGTTAATTTAGGTGAAAAAGATTTGTCTATCTTACCCAGACTCCTGGGTAAGACAAGCTACACGAGGATTTTCCTGCAAATTGTTTCCGATGTTGAAGTAAATTGTTGATTTATCGATATACAGTGGTGTCTCTGTTGTATTTTAAATGCAAATCATAATCAAATGTATAAACCGTATCCTTAAATTCCACTGACTACAACAGTGATAAATACCTGTAAAAATGTATTCTAATTTGGTCAAAGGGAGGTAATTCTTTTATTTACATTAATTACTAACAAGGGAGAGCACTCTATTATTTACTTATACTCAAAGTAAACAAACATTGACATGGTAGAAAGGGGTGAGAAAAAGAGTCAAATGCTGTGAATGGTGCAAGATCGTTAAATCTGAGACACCCTTGTGTGTCGCAGATTTTACGATCTTGCACCTCTCCCCGTGTTAGACCCTATATTTCTTGAGACACCAGCTGTCTTGAAAGACAGTACCTTATTGGCAAACTGAATTATCTCCAGACAGATTGCACTTTAAAGGGTAACAAATGTAAAAGGGTAAAGTTCATTGAGTCACCAATTGACCAATGAAACAATGTTATTTTTTTTACTATTTTTTTAGTAGTTTTCTTAAGTTTTCCAAATCATTATTTATTTCTTACATATTTCCCATGTTAATAAATATAAAAATTGTTTAAGTCATATTAAAATTATTCAGGTTTAGTAAGATTTCTGTAAAAACAAAATCCACTCTTCATTCACAAAATGAGATTCATATCTTGATGTTGTAAGAAGATATTTTTATTTAAAGGAATAACAAAAAACTCACAGAAATAAATCATAGATCATTATTTAATAAACATTATATATTATACACATCTGTATTGTGTCTAAATTACTGATTGGATTTTTAATATATTGTCTTGAAACATAGCAAATTTAAATTATTGTCTGAACATTATTCCAATTACTTTGTGTCTTTCTGTCCATTTTGTAATATAATATCTACCAGTAATAAGGCTTTTCACATGTACGTGTATATAAAAAATGATTAAGTTGGATGATATACTTGTAAAAACATATATTACAGATCTTGTGTAAATCATGTACTTATTTGATATGTTATAATACAGAGACATGCAAAAAGTATTCAGTCACTATGTTTTAAAATATATATTTCATATAAAACCATATTTTTTCAAAACAGTGTTCAAGTCAATTCTTGTTCAATTTTTATGAAATTTTTACCAACAAAAGCGAGAAATTATGTAATTTTCTGTGTTTTTTTTTAAATATTTTTTAAACCAGATTTTAAATATTCATGATTTAAACACAAACTTAAATTATTTATCTTCAAAATTACTATCATTGTATTGTGTTTTTGACATTCAAAATTTAGTTTTGTGTAACTCGTGAACTCTTAAAATTATAAAAGTATGAGAGTATGCTGAAATAACAGTGTAAAACTACATTTAATTCTGCCTTTGTTGGTAAAAATTGCATTAAAATCGAACAAGAATTTACTTTGAAATAATGTTTTTTCAAATGTGTTTTCATATGAAATATAGAGTAAAACATTACAGTGGCCGAATACTTTTGGACGTCTCTGTACGTATAATTCTAGAATAAAAAAAATGCCACACCAAATCAGCATTACAGTTAAAACTGTCTTTATACTCTGAAGCCACTGCAAGCTAAATGTCAATTAAATGGAATTTTTTTAGTGACATATAAACAAATATGTCAGTTTTAACTGATTAAGAAAAAAAGATGCCAAAAGAGAAATTTCATTAAAATTTCATAAATGTGATGTTTAAATCTTTAGGAGGGTTTTAGGGTATAGGTCATTTACTTTTAAAATGATCACCATTCCTAAATGAATTTGACCTTTTACCTTCTGTATTCCAGTACAGTTCACAAGATATATTTTAACTGTACATCTCTTTAAGTATACACATTTCGCTCCTTTAGGACCTTGTGTCATATTAATAACGACAGGAACCCTTTAATTACTTGTATTATAATTAATCTACATTTCAATATGATTTTAAGTAAAATATACCTAAATTTTTTACCCTTGCTACAATTGTTGGGGTTAAAACTAAAAAAACTGAACCTATATGTTTTATAAAATTGTCATTATACAAAAATATTTTTAAGAATTGGTCAACTGAAGCTACATTAATTAAGTGATATTTAATATATTTTTTTTTTAGGGGGAGGGGGGAGGTTATAGAGGTCAATTGGACTATAGCATATATTTTGTATTATAATATTACCATTAAGTTTTAAGATTGTTTTTAAATATTTTTGATAAGTTGTTGAAAGAAACAAAAAGAAACATTGGTCTAGGCCAAGCAGAATATACAAGACTTTATGGTAGAAATATCTACTATCAACCCAATAAAATGCCAGCCATTCTAGGGCTTCTCAAAAAGGTTGCATTCGTCTACCAAGAAGATGAGAAATCCTGCATCTAATGGAGATGGAGGAATGTTGTGAGTAGAGAGGACTTTGATATCTCTAAAGGGGGAAAAATAACCCCAAAATGGTATTCAAGAAATCCCTGAAAATAAAATAAATGTAAACATGTGCATCAATACATTTTGTCTTATATAAGGCAAGAGTTTGGTGCAGTCGTGTAGAATTTATACTTTATTTTACAATAAGATAGTTTTGCTGTTTATCAACAAACAAGTTTTGTTATTGAGTCAGCTGTGTAACAGATTTGACATATATGTAGGGATCACTATCTGTTGTCATCTGAATCAACAATGTTACTTCATATAACAAAACAAAAATAACATGGGGTACTTTGAGTTTGTACAATTGTATTTTCAGAAAACATTTGTTAAGAAGAATATATTTAATTTTTTAGTGATTAGTGCTGTTTATAGGAACTACCGAAAGTCTGGAATTTTTTTTTGTCATTTTGGCCCCTAGATACAGTTTCAAAAAATTAATCACGTCTAAATATTTCACAGGTTAAAAAAGTTGTCTGTTGATTTTTGGTCATTTTCACCCCTAAATACGTAGTTTCAAAATAAATCATACTTAAATATTTCGCACTTTAAAAAAAATTTTTTTTTGGTCATTTTCACCCATAGTTTCAAAATGAATCACACCTAAATATTTAATAGTTCAAAAATTTAAACAACCAAAAAAAACCACTGTTTTAATTGCTACATATTAACATTAGAAGTACAAGGAGTTAGTAACTTATTGTCTACTTCTTTATGAAGTAAAATTTGTCAATTATGTTTATGTATGTAGTTATATCAGAATATCTACACTCGGGTCAAATTTAAAAGTGTTCAGTAGATGAGTTTTGATGCTAGTTTTTTTAGTTACCTTGTGTAATCTAGTTTGTTTATGATTTATAGTTTGATGAGTGTAGAAAGGATGTTCAACATGTATTATTGGTCTGTGGTTTTATCAATCTACTTCAGTATCTTCCACTTATATAACAGAATGTCACAATATCACTGATTCATTTTTAAAAGTTTCATAAATCTGATGTATTGTTGAAAGTGGTGTTAAACATGAATAGTTATTATTCTATATAATAAGAGTTAAACTTGTTATTAATGAAAACTGAAGATATTGCTTCAGAAGGAACAAAAGAGTACCACGTACAGTTAAAAAAGACATAATTACATTTGTACTGATATATGTAGTTATCTGAGGTTAATGAAACGTCAGAGTAGAAGACAAGGATATTTTATATGCATGTTGTAGATTGGAGGAAGCTGAATTCTATATTAGAACCCTAAAACAAGGTCGCATGATTTAATTTTGTCCTGTCAGTTGTGACAAATTCTTTACTTTGTTGTAAATAGATGATCTTTGATCATTCATTATTATATAATTACATTACTTCAGTTTTTCATTGAAATGTTACAATATGATTGGTTATGAAGTGGTCATAAAAGAGATGTTTCAAATCCCAATGAAACTCAAACCCGAACTTGCACGTGCCTCCATGACGACGTCAGATGTAAACACTCAATGGCGTAGTAATTTCCAACAGCAAATAATCTAACACAAATAAAATTCACAACGAAAAATTAAATTATGTTAAATTTTGGTGTGATTTGAATATAATTATAAGAATTGAATGAATTCTTTTGATCGAACTACATTTTCAACATGAAGCACTAGCTACCGCGCTTCATTGAAAATGTACTTCGGTCAACGCTTTCATACCCCAATGAAACTTCAAAAGAATGCATTCAATTCTTAAAAGACATCCCTCCTTCTCTCCATATTAATTGTACTTAGACATATAATAAACATTGTCATAATATACAACAGAACCAAATACAATATTCTTAAAAGTCTTTTATTTTTGTTGCTGAGTTTTTTAAAAATTTTAGATATTTTTTTTATATAAAACCAAATTAAATATTGTCTTTTAATTCATTTTAATTTTTTTTAAAAGAAATGATTCCATTATTTTTTACAGAATGTGTTGGTGATATTGTACATATGTGAATATTTATTTTCATTGTATGATGAAATTGAAATAAATTATAAATATAATGTGTAATTGTTTTGTCATATGTGTACGTTTGAAACTGGTACATAAAACATCCAACTAACGTTGTGAGTTCGAACCCCGCGAGGTGTACTCGATACAACATTATGTGATAAAGTTTGTCAGTGACTTGTGGTAGGTCAGTGGTTTTCTCCAGGTACTTTGGTTTCTTCCACCAATAAAACTGACTGCCACGATATAACTGAAATACTGTTGAAAGTGGTGTTAAACACCATAAACTAACTAACTAACCATACAATTTCCGGTATGTTTAAAAACACAAAAAAACAAACATGAGACTGTAATATTGCTCACCTGGTAAAGATGATTGTATTGAAGATTACAGCATTGTATTGAAGTGAATATCACTTCAGGGTTCTTTTTACATATATCAAAACTAATCTAACTGACGAAAGTCAAGATCTGTTAACAGGGCGTCAAAACTGAACTAAATAAAACTATACATTTATTTACACCACAACCACAAGACAGAAATATATAAACAAAAGAAAAATCACATGCAACTCCTCACTTATCTCTCCATTCACTATCACACAAGACAGTGACACAAAAACGAGAGTACAAATCACAAATTAAATGAATACACAAAAATAGAACTTAAAAATTTAAATAAATAAATAAATTAAGTCAAGTCAATCACAGTCCATTTCAAATCAAGTTATCACAGTTCAAAAGTCTTCTACAAAATCCATTTATACTTTCAAGATGATATAAACATTACATTATGACTTCAACTCTACCAACAGCTACTTTTGATACTGTTTCTATCTTTAATACATGAATTTCTATATATGATGTGTAACTGTTGCACTACTTCAGTACAAAAGGCAAACTCTAACCAATGTCCCCTGTGAAAGGAACAAAAAGGACTATTTGAGAACCGAAACTATTTATGCAATAATAACTGCCAATAATACAAATTTGACAACCGTGCACGCTATATTTATAAAATTGACACCGAAAACCACAGTATTTCACACGAAATAGTCAAATATATAATTGGGTGGGGCTGGGTCACAATGTGTCAAAGTTTTACCTGGGAGTTCATATCACCCGGATGAGCTGCAATTTACTGAATACATCCTGTACTGATGAATTCCAGGTGTAAATAACACTCTAGTAATAATTCCTCCAAACTTCCACTAAATAAATAAATCTAATTCTACAACCACATCTGCTCTAGTCACTGTCTAGGAGCATACTGATCAGGTACACCCCTGGTAACCTGATTCTAAAAATACCTTTACCTGTAAAACCTGTTCAACAACTTCACATGTTATATATCAATCTGCCAGTACTCCTGGCCCAAGAAAGATAACTTCAATTTGTTACAAGCATGTAAAATTTGTGATCCCTCAGGACTTAAACCCAATAGACCATAGGATCTTTATTAGTACAATACTGAATCTCCATGTCAAAAATATATTGAATGCCAAACACAGTTACATAGACAATAACAGTGCATTGACTTGACATAAAATCGATATATGGATGAGGCTTAGAATCTGGGAAAATGCGAGGGTTTCCCGAGCATTTTCCCAGATTCGTGCCGAATACGTATATCAAATTTTATGTCAAGGCAATGCACTGTTATTGTCTTTGTACTGCAATCATTAGTGACATTTATATTACTACCAATATTCAAATTATTTAAAAAGTTAGTTACCCCCAAGTGATTTCTAAATGTTTATCACTTGTAAATATACTGTCAAACGCATTTTGACTGCTCAAATAGAACGATTACCGTATAAATTTCCATTCCTGGTTCTTGAGAATACTATTTTTTTTCCATATAAAATTTTGGATCTCTAGGCTCCGATGCCACAAAACGTTTTCTTTGCTGAGCAAGCTTTTTTTTGCTCAAATCTGTGTTCTCAGCCAATCAAATTTGAGTATTTCCTTATTTGAGAATATTAAGTAAAAGTTTTGTGGTGCCGGGGCCAGGACTCACACCACACAGACCCTACAATGTTCATATTTCCTTTCTTAGATCTTTATTAGTACAATACTGAATCTCCATGTCAAAAATATATTGAATGCCAAACAGTTACATTTCCATTCCTGGTTCTTGAGAATACTATTTTTTTTTCTTATAAAATTTTGGGCTCCCAGGGCTTGCACCCAACATACCTTACGATGTACATATGTACAAGCATGAATCTTTATCAAACTAAGGATTCATATCATTTATATATGCATTTCATGACTAGAACTTTGGACCTCAAGACTGTAGATCTTTGTACAAATCTATATCTACATTCCACAATGATTCTGCTCAACAAATATTGTAGCATTCCTATGGTTGGTTCTTGAGAAGAAATTTTGTTAAAGATTTTTTTTTATAAATTTACCCTGCTAGACCCCCCTCTATGAAAGATTCACTTCATTTGTACAAATATAAATATCTCCTCTTCCCAAGGATCATCTGTTCAGTTCCATTTGGTAGAGTAGTTTTATAGAAGATTAATTTGTGATAACAGTGACATACAATGTATTGACAGATGAAATAAAAGATGCCAAGTAACACTAAAAACTCTCTTGGCTTTTATTAAGATATGCTGCAGTCATATCATGCTCCATTGACAGAATTCTTTATTACTTCATTTTCCCTGCTATTGAATTCATATTCTGATGTGTTCGAAGTTTGTTCATCGCGAGGTGTACTCGATACAACATTTTGCGATAAAGTTTGTCAGTGACATACGACAGGTCGGTGGTTTTCTCCGGTTTCCTCCACCAATAAAACTAACGGCCAGGATAAAACTGAAATATTGTTGAAAGTGGCATTAAACACCATAAACCTAAACCATATTCTGATGTAATGACTCACAATATTTTGTCTATTTTCATTCATAACATGAAGTCTTTTAATGGTTGAAAATCAGACAATGAAACAACATGTTGCCATCCCTAGATATTGCATGAAGTCTTTTCAATGGTTGAAAATCAGACGATTAAACAACACGTTGCCATCTCTTGTTATTTTCCATATCAAGTCACCAATGTGATTACAGCATCAGGTTTATGTGACATTTGTCAGTGTTTAAAGACAGGTCTGTGGTTTTCTACATTTACTCTTGATTTCCTCCACCAACAAAACTGAAATATTGCTAAACATGGCACTGAACACACATAAACCTAGCCTGTATCTGGTGTTAATTTAAAAAGATACAGACAAATTACAAATATATATCCATTATGGATGAACAAGTTGTTTCAAATGGAATTTAGTTTTAACATGTTTTACATTATATGCATGGTCTGTTTCAATTTAAGGTCTTGTGAAAAACTAGAATGTTGACAGTATTATAATTGTCTTTAAAGCTCGATCTTTGAAATACAAAAAAATGTACTTGTAAACATGATGAATGTCACATAAAAGATTTATTTTCATGGGAATTAGTGTCGTTATACTTTGCCGGGTCAGAAAACGGGGAACAGATATAAATTGAACAGAATTATATTCAAAGCCATTTATTTGTTGCAATATATCAGTTGTATTGTTGGAATATATCACAAACTGCAGTTAGAGGGGACAGGTTGACAGTTTATTTTTGTGAACTTCTATTTTTACTAAACCAAAATTGAAACAAATGTTCGGTTAACACATGTTTTAAGCACTGTTATCTAAAATTAAGAAAAAGAAAGAATATAAAAATAAATCTGAAGACTTATTTATTAAATTGCATTTCACCAAGTTTGTCAGTGACTTGCGGCAGGTTGGTGGTTTTCTCCTGGTACCCTGGTTCCCTCCACTGACTGCCACGACATAACTAAAATATTGTACCATAACCCTCTAGATTTTACATTCAGTACCAAACTCAGTCTAGGGTAATCATAGGATGTGATTTTTTTTTTTAGGCTCGTAATCTCCTTTTTGTTTAATGACAACTGGTACATAAAAGCAAATGGCATGACAATTCTTCAGACCTGTTGTTTATCTATCTGTTTCTTATTTGCTGACTACCACACAAATGACATTTCTTAAATCAAAATCATTTGTCCTACGTAGTCTGTTGTGTATTATTCAGTTTTTTTTTACCCATAAAGGGAATTTCAGGCACAGGGGTATGGATAATATATAACAATAGTGTCTGTGTGTCTTTTTCTGTCATGGGAAGACAAAGTTTCATGAACAGACCTTCCTAGTTCTTGTGATGTCAATGATTTTTAAGAAATAGGGAAAATGTATCATTTCTATGTTGTCATTTGTCGAATAGTAAACTAAAACATCATATTTGTGTTGAATTTCTAACTACCTATGCAATCAGTGCCTATCACCACTAACATTGTGAGTTTGAACCTCGTACAGGAGAGGTATACTCGATACAACATTATGTGATAAACTTTGTCAGTGACTTGCAACAGGTCAGTGGTTTAAATAAAACTCACCGTCATGATATAACTGAAATATTGTTGAAAGTGGCATTAAACACCATAAACCTAAAAAAAACCTTTGTGTAGAATGCAGAAAAAAAAACAATACATATACTGTATTATCATTTATTTACAGCTAAACGTGTGTAGCAGATCACGTATTGCACATAGCTACAGCATAATATGTACACAGCAAAATAACCATGGTTACATTATAGTCCCAACTTCTAAAAACAAATCATCCACAAAAAAATTCCTTTAATTTGAGATTAATACATTAGTTAAGCCAATCTAAGTTCAATGAGATCTATATTGGATCTTCTTTTATTTTATTTTGTTTTGCTTTGGTGATGTGCTAACCTCTTAACAACATCCTGTATTGGATTGCCAAGTAACAACAACATCCTGTATTGGATCATGCCAAGTAACATTTCATTTATCTTTAGAAGACAGTAAAAATATATCGACCAAACAACACAGGTCTTGGCATGTACTTTTGCCATAAAATATCAGAGTCTAGATTACATATTTTCACTTTGGACAAATAGAAACTCATATATTACACATAAATTAGTTTGGTCCTAAATATTATGTAAAGTCAGTGACATTTTGAACAAACCAATCTACAAAAATATTGAAACTGTTTTGTCTATAGGAACTAACATCTTTGATATTAATACCTCAAGATGCTCATTACTGAGTGGTCTGTTGAAAATATGACCTCTCACATGACCCTAAGATGTTCACTGCTGAATGGTCTGTTGAAAATATGACCTCTCACATGACCCTACTATGTTCACTACTGATTGGTCTGTTGAAAATATGACCTCTCACATGACCCCAAGATGTTCACTGCTGAATGGTCTGTTGAAAATATGACCTCTCACATGACCCTAAGATGTTCACTGCTGAATGGTCTGTTGAAAATATGACCTCTCTCACATGATCCAATACAGAATATCATTAGATGATGGTATATAAATAGTAAATAGAAAAAACAAAAAGATTCAACAGATATCTCATATTAATTAGATTGATCTTTATCTCAAATGAAAGTCATTTAATTAACTGAATTTAATTCATTTGAATTTGGGACTAGAGAATATAAAATGTCACCACAAAAATATTGACTTAAATGCATTTCATATGAATAAAAAAAATTAACCATGTTCCTATGAGTTAGTGGTTGGTATGAAGGATGGGAGGACTTCCCATACAATTCTCACTTAACTAATCATATGAAGGATGGGAGGACTTCCCATACAATTATCACTTAACTAATCATATGAAGGATGGGAGGACTTCCCATACAATTCTCACTTAACTAATCATATGAAGGATGGGAGGACTTCCCATACAATTCTCACTTAACTAATCAGCAATAAATTAGCATTCATATTTTACACCTTTTAAACAAAGTTACATGTTTGTTCATAAGTGAAGTGTTATAAACTATGAAAAAAAAAGGTTTTAGTAATTTGAGATTTTTCAAGGTTAAAGGTCATTTAACTAAATTGTATTAACAGGACGAAAAAAAAAGTTTCAAATGACAGCCTAGACTTGTTTTCTATAAATAAACATGTTTAAATGACTGATTTAAGCAGAAAAAAAGCAAAACATCCAACACCCATGTGATTTTGAAAGAAGAAACCTTATTTAAGCATGACATTTGAGATCTGTTGATAAGATCCTTTATATATGAAAACCTTGTTAAAATCTATGGACATCCACTTCACTGGTGGAAAAATTGTGAAAGGCCCGATTTAAATGTGTAGACAACCCTTCCCTTGTAGAACATTATGACATTATCTTTTAAATGTGTAGACAACCCTTCCCTTGTGGAACATTATGACATTATCTTTTAAATGTGTAGACAACCCTTCCCTTGTGGAACATTATGACATTATCTTTTAAATAAGTAGACAGGCACTGCCCAGGTAGAATATTATAAAAGATAGACATAAATATGAAGTCAGGCCCTTATATAGTGGAAAACTAGGAAATCCTTATTTAAATCTGTAGGCATTCACTGGTAGAAAATTATGAAAGTTTCATTTAAATCTGTAGTCAGGTTCCTGGTGGAAATATATGAAAGCCTCTTATAAATCTGTAGACATGCCCCTCCCTAGTGGAAAATAATAAAAGTCTCATTTAAATCTGTAGACAGGCTCCTCCTAAGTAAAAAATTATGAACTTCTCTTTAAATTTATAGACAGCCCCTTCCCTGATGGGAAATAATAGGAAAATAAGTCTTTGTTAAATGATGCTCTTTTTCTACAATTCCATGACATTTTAAATTTATTTACTTCAAAAGAATTTCCCTACAATTGAATTAATAAGAAATGTTAGTTTAAATTGATAACAATATTACAATAGTTTGTCTGTAATGAAAAAAAATGTAAATGATATTATATAATACAAACAGACAAAGAACCTGATATAACTTTGAAGGATTGCTCCAAGGGACTATGAACAATGTCATGTTTTATGTTTCAAAATATAAGTTTTGTAAATAATGACCAGGACTGGGTTGCACAAATTTCAATTAAATTTAAGACTCAATAATATTTCTAATTAATTTGCCTTTCCAATATTTCGATATTGAACGTACCCGATGAATTTTATTCCAGAAACGTGTCGTGTCGTGTGCACTAAATTTGATATCTACATTTTTATTAAACCTTAAGTGTAAATTATTTTCAAGTATTTTAAAGAGTCAATTAAATCATAATTGACACTTAAATTTAATCAAGGTTTGAGCAACCCATTCCTTTAATTTATATTGGTTTAAAAGGGAATGTCTTTTAAAAAAATAATTTTTACATAAAAAAACATTAACAGAATTACAAAACACAAATTAGGAATAAAAAAAAAAATCACAGATCTATTTTTAGTTACAATTCAACAACATATTAAGTGCAAATCAACAATTATAAACTACAGGACAACTGGCAGTGATTTTTATAAATAACAACAACGTTGACACCATCGACACAAATGTCTACCCTCTCATTTCAACTTGTCAGTTATCACAGATTTACTTGCACATAACACTGAGAACTTATAAATTCATATAACCTTTTAACCTTGGAGTTTATCTTCAAGGTCACAGTAAAGTAACATTCTGTAATATGATAACTTTCATTTGTTCAAACAGACAACACATGTCAAATATAACTAGCCCTAACATAGTAAACATTAAAACAAGTAAAAATAGAACAGGTTAAGTTGTCTAACATTGTTTAATTTGGATTTCAGTGATTGTCTGTATATTCTGATATCAGGACATACTGCTATATCCCCTAAGTACAAAACTGCAAAATGACAAAACAAATAATAAGTTCTACAGGAAAAATTAGATTTCTCAAAAAAAAGTTTACATGTACCAGTTTATTTGGCACAGAAAAACAGGGCACACACAGAGAATAACATTAGATTAGTTAATATCAAAGACGTCTTGCCAACAGCTTTTCATCCTTGATTGCAGGATTGTGAAAACTCCCTCAAAGTACTAAAACAAAATTGGGTTTTAAAAAAAGTGACTAGGTAACAGAAAATTGTCAAGAGTTAACCGAAAAAATACTTCAGAAGTGTCCATTGTTATTACTGAGTTCTTATAGTTTATATATATAGATATATTTTTTTTAAAAGAAAAGGAAAGAAAAAACCAAAAGAAAATATATTCTTAACAATTTGGAGGAAAAGAAAAACAAAAACATAACAACTTATTCATGAATAATAGCATGGCTGAATTGGAGAAAATAAGATATCCGTTAGTATGTCAAGAACAAACTATTCTTGCTAAAGTCAGTTAATAATAGAAAGGGCAAAAAAAAACAGTACAACGAAAAATTTAACAGCTTCCTGAGGATTTCAAAATAAAACTGATATGTTTTTGTAATACACAGAATTAAAACATAATCATAATAAAAAATATATATTTCCATGGCAACATGATCGAAATCAAAGTTCAGTAAAGCCTTCTGCGTGGATAAAATATATTGAGAATAACAAGTTAAATGATATTTGTGTTGAGGTAAAAGTAGGCAGACATACAAAACAGCTGCCTTGGCTTAGCCTTAGTTAGGCAGCCTCAGTTATATTTACATATTTACAATTATCACAGAAAGACATTCACAGCTCTGCCATTATGGCCATTTTCCAGTCTTGCTGTGTTAAATGTCAATTTGGCAATTTTGTTAGATATGTCAGTTGCTGCCATATGTTTCTCTACACTTATTTCCTTCTTTGTAGATTTTACATGGTAAAATTCAGGAGATATTTCCCTTTGTTTAGTTGACTGATTATCTCCCCTAATGAATGACTGAATAATCGAGGAGTTTCTTGTTCAGCACCATATTTCTCTATAGTGCCTTGAAAATATGCCAGCTGTAAAAGCACTATCACATGAAATTTAAAATAATTCTAAATGCAAAAATAAATAAACATTTCATCCTTCTGCTCACTGGAAATCAAGTCAATAATTTGTGACGTGGAGAATAAATATAATTGGTATAAGTTTATGACACCCAGAAAAAATGAAAACTGATGCCACCGGTATATTTCTTAATTCACTTAAGTCTTTTGTCTTTTAATGAATTAAATATGTAGCTATCATTTATGATTGTATGCTCCAGTTGTGAATGTTCACAGCCTATTTTATTTGTTCCTGGAGCACACTTTCAAGATATGTATGTTCCAGTTGTGAATGTTCACAGCATATTCTGTTTGTTCCTGGACTGCACATTGCAGATATGACATATGCTCTCGTAAGTTCCCAGTTAAATTAAGTTGTATGCCTGCTTTGAGTTAATATGCCACAAATGCTATATATAATTACCCAAAAAATATTGATAGCAATAGTTCCATGCTCCTGGATTAAATATACAAAGAATGTTATATGCTCCAGTAAAGAATGTTCATAGCATGCATTCCATTGTCCTTGTGTGAAGATACAATAAATTATATAATCTCCAATACTGATGGTTCAAAGCATATTGGTGCTTTGGGGCCAAAATTTACAAGGAATGTAATAGGCTCCAGTACTACATGTTCATAGCATGTGCTTTCCATAGTTCTAGCTTGAACAAAGAGTTCTATATGTAACAGTACTCACAGAAGTGACTGTATTTTGTTGTTTTATTTTTAGGTGAACACACAAGGATTATCATAGGTTATATTATATAAATATATTTGCTTCAGTGACACACGTTGCACTCATATGCTGTAAACACTGGTGATGAATGTAGAATGTTATATGCTCCAGAAACAGATAGAAATAAATCCAAAGTTTGGCACAATAAGCATAAAACTAAGTTCTACGGCCGTACTCCTAGTGGATAATGCTTCAGTCTTCCTCTAAAGTATGGATTATGATAACTTGGAGGAGACGGTGCTGTAAAATAAAAGAAAAACATTTCTTGATTAATATTAAAATCATATTTTCAAAATCAGAAAATAGCTGGCAGTGTACTTTTGACCAAAGAAATATGCTGAACATACATGTTTTATTAAATTTCCAATTACAAAGAGGGGGTGGGGGCGGGGCCCAGGTGGCTCAATCAGTTAGGTCGCTGGATCTAATAGCTCATACAAGCCTATCACCGATTCGGCATGGGTTTGCACCCAGCTTTGTAAATTACAAAAAAAAGGGTGCACTCGACTTGCAGCCGCAAATGATCAAGTTTACCAGTTGCTTGCCCAGGGTAGGTGGTTCTCCCCGAGTATTCCGGCTTCAACCACTTAAACTGGTCGCCATGATATAGCTGAAATATTGCTGAAAGTGGCATTATACACCAAAAATCAAATCAATCAACCAAGATTTTTTTATGTTCAATGAGTTCAGGTCAGAGGCGATTGTTTGTTTTGTTGATATTGGTGGAATTGTTGACCATCATTGTTTAAACTTTCTCCTAATAATTGAAAAATTAATCGATCATTGACTATGTACAATAGTGACATACTACCTAGGTTTAGGTTTATGGTGTTTAATGCCATTTTCAACAATATTTCAGCTACATCGTGGCAGTCAGTTTTATTGGTGGAGGAAACCGGAGTACCCAGAGAAAACCACCGATCTGTCGCAAGTTACTGAAAAACTTTATCACATAATGTTGTATCGAATACACCTCACCATGAACGGGATTCGAACTAACAACTTTAGTGGTGATAGGCACTGATTGCATAGGTAGTTGTAAATCCAACAACAATACAATCACGACAACGACAGCCCCATACTACGTATAATTCATTGTTATTCTTCATTTTCCTATTTTAACATTCATGTAACAAATACTTCTGTAACTAGTGAAGTATTTTTGTGTCTATGTAGAATAAAGAAATTGGTCACAACTTTTGTCTATAAGTGATCTGTTTAATATTCATGTGATATCTCATCAACATGCAATAACATTTTTTGTTACAAAATCACCTTGATTGGTGTGGTTGCTAGACTGGCTGTATAAATCATTTACATGCACTATTGTTTTAAAGACGTAACATTTTAAGTATGAAAATTTAGAAATCTAATTTTATGTGTTTGATGTTGTGTTTATATATTCACGTAGGAGTTCTCATCCATGTCATTGTGCTTATGTTTACCATTATCAGCTGTTGTTTATCAGTAACTCCCAGCCCACTTTACTATAAATAATGACATTTTAATGTGCATGTCTCCCGATCCGGCTGATCAGATGGTTCTGGTTTAAATACATTCTAAAACTGGTCTCTAATTTTATAAATATAGCGTAGGAATATACATAAGTACTGTACTTTATCCAAAATTAACACTACTACAGTATTTAGTGATTGATTGTTGTTTAACACCAATTCAGCAATTTTCCAGCTATATCATGGCGATAACTAGTTAATTTTCAATGAGATGACGATGAGGTCTGCTTTGTACTAGATCAACACCTAAAGTATTGAAATTATTAACAAATTTATGTAATATTAACATAGGAAGTGAAAAAGGGACATAAGCCTTATAAATAAACAAGTCTTGATCATGCGAACTATTTCTCTTTTTTTTTGGTAACAGTAGTCATCTTGGGTGAACATCAGATATAATTTTGAGGGGATACATACTACCAAGGTTAAACACAGCTTAAATTAAGTCAGATGAAAAAAGACCTTTGCATATTGTTGTTTTTTTTTTTATTTAAAATAATTAAAAGTCAACAAAATTGAAGTTTCATGAACATAGAAAAGCAAAATAAATGCTACACATCTAATGAAATATAATGAAGTTATAGTATAAATATTAGCACTCAAAGCTTAAAAAATATAAGTCTTGACCATTTGAAACTGAAGGAAGTGTTGTCACATAAAATTTAAAGAATAAAAAATTGAAGTAAAGGTGGGTTTCATGTGATTTCAAAGACGATCATTGTAATATGATACATGGATCAAGAGACAGACAGACGACAGTTGCAAAGTGATGAAAAATTGTCCAAGGGAGATAATAAGATTACTGTAAACAATATCACAACGCTGTGACATCTTTTAGATTCCATTATATGTATTCAAAGCATTGCTGTAAATTTTCATTTAGATCAAGACTTGTTGATTATAAGGCATAGAAACTGACCCCAATTCCAATACATGAATTTGGGGAAAGTATTTTTGAAGGTCTGGTGTCTGGCATGGGCTTAGGTTAAAGGTTTCTGCATTTTCAAGATACATGTAACTTTCAAATATACTGTTCAACCATTTTGATGTAAAATGGCAGATTATAGTCATACAAACAAACAAAATAGTGATTTCACACAGTGCTTATAAAATCAATTCAATGTGTAAACAAACTTGCTCTGCATAATTTTCACACACAATTAAGAATTAATTCTGATAAGGAAGAATGAAAAAAACACACACCAAGAAGTGTAGGGATGTGTCCTTTACCTTTAAAGGTCCATAAACTTAGGTGTTTTAGGTGATAAAAAAGGATGTGCACCTGTTTTAAATGAAGATTGAAAATAATTCAATATAAAACATAATTATTTTACCTTTTAAATACAAGTTATAGGTAAGAGGACAATAATTGACATGTCAAATACATTCATAAAATATACACAAAAAAGGGAAGCAATCTTTAAAGAAAATAAGAAACTGACCCTTTATGCAAAAACAGGTAAAGAAATTTGTTTAAAGATCTATTCATTTGTACCATTAGTACATTGCAATAGGTTTGACCATAACAAATGCAAACTGTAACAGCAAAACAGGAAGTTAAAAAAAGGTCTACTGCAAGACTGTATGTAACATTGATTCTCATTGGATGATGAAATAATTATTGCACTTGTTACTGTTACTTATGGACATTGGTTAATAAATGTTTTTATCAATACTTGCACTAGAATAAAGATAACAGAATTGTATTTGAATATTTGTCAACATCAATCTATGATTAAATGGTTGCAAATATCTCTTCACTCTCTACAACACACTCATGAGTTGGTAGCAAACTCTATTTACAACCATCAAATCAACAATTATTGTTTTAAAGGTACACTTCAAAGGATAATCCAAATAAGTCAAATAAATTTGTCACTAAAAATAAACTAAACCTATTACATACATGAGTATAGTCTTTTAAGTCTCAATTCATCTGGATGTTAAGAAAAGTAGTACTGGTGAATAAAGAACGCTTATTTGTAACACCATGTTTAACAAGGACAATTTAACCACTACAAATAACCATGTCTGCTACTTTTATTAATAGATCTATTTAACCACTACAAATAACCATATCTGCTACTTTTATTAATAGATCTATTTAACCACCACAAATAACCATGTCTGCTACTTTTATTAATAGATATATTTAACCACCACAAATAACCATGTCTGCTACTTTTATTAATAGATCTATTTAACCACTACAAATAACCATGTCTGCTACTTTTATTAATAGATCTATTTAACCACTACAAATAACCATGTCTGCTACTTTAATTAATAGATCTAATTTCTACTGCCTTCTCTGACTTTTTGTTTACCTTTACTACTTCACATCAACAATACAGAACCCATTTGAAACCCGAATACAATGGCAACAAACTTTTGCACTTAATTTGTTCGGTTTTCACAGGTTTCATTTTCTTAGCAGGTATGATTCAAGGAGTTTAAACTCAAATAGGAATATAGATTTATTATTTTTTTACTTCTAAAATGCATTTGATTTCTTTTAATAAGTACATTGTAGAATTAAAAAGTAAAAGAAGGTTCAAATCAAACAGTTCTACCACGTCCTACACCTAAACACCTTTAAACCTCACTATACTACTTACTCCATTTGTTATATGGTACGTCTTCTATATTTTCTTGGTCTTCTAAAATTTCAGGTTGTAAAGGATGTGCAAGGTCACTTGAAGGTTGTAAACCACTACCCATAATTCCTAGACCCATTCCTCCACCTTAAATTTAAGAATTCACATATTTAAAAAAAAAAAATTGTTTTGCATAATTGTTTATATATCTAATATAAGTATATTTTTTCCTGTTTCTTTGTGTGTGCTGATTTATAAATATGTGATAATATATTTTTGTATTGTATTATGTAAGTTACAAGTCTGACCCTGTGCATGTTATCTTTCGATGTAAAACCTTGGTTGTACCTGGAACAACCAAGGTGCATTATTAACAAGTGACGATGAAAAAAGCTAATTATTGTTAAAAAATTAAATTAATAATATGTTTGTAAAATCTGTATCCAATATTTAATAAATTAACATTTTCAAATGAACACAGTTTAACTTTAGGTATTCATTTATTTTGTCCCTATTCTAATATTCTGCTTTATCGTACCCCCCATAGCACTTCTTGGTATGGCAGTCAATCCTTGTCCAAATGGTGTTGATGCTCTTCTAGAATTAAAATTACCTCCTTGCGGTGTGTCAGACTGAAAATAAACAAAAATTATGTTAAAAAATCTGTTAATAGAAATGAATGTCATGGAAATTTCAAAGTCTACAGTTTCATCCTTAAAAAGAACAGAAACCTGAATCCTTTGTAATGTCAATCATTTTTTTGCTTGTTCATAAAGATTTTCACAAAACTAATCTTAATCTCTAACTCTAGTAAGTGCTTATGTCATAATTTCCAATTTTGTTTAGCTTGTAGGTGACCCTAGATATGGAATTTGCTATGTGGGTTTGTCATTGTTGTGTTTTGTGGCTTGTAGATGTGCAAGTTTCTATTTGGTTATTTTTATTGTCTAAAAAATTAATAACTTTTTTTCTGTCAGTACTGAAAAGATACGACTGAAGTGGGTTTTTGTTGTTTTATAATCTTTGTGAGTATTGTTGTTGTCAAGAATTGAACACCACATGATAATCATGTAGGTCTAGGATCGGCCATCATACAATACATATTGATTGACAAGCAGTATTTCAGCCATAAAGAGGCTAGGATATAAAGAATGGAGGAACGACCACGTCTAACAAATAATTTCTTATTAGGAACTTCAACAAGTTGTCTAAAATGTGCATTCATTATGTCCTATCCTAAAAGCAAGCTGCATATTTTATTCTTCATGTACTACCAGCTGATACCCTCTTTTCGTATTTGGGGGAGGGGTAGGAAGTGTTGGGTTTGTACTCAACAACAGAGAAACAATGTCTAATATCAATACCTACCCTCATGGCATGTGTAGTACTAGGTCTAGCATCAGCCATTATACTATATCTCTCTCTGTGTGATGACATACTGTCCTTAACTACAGCACTACTAGCACGACTGTTTCCCCTCTTCTGTAATAAAAACTACAAAATCAAATTTAAATGTTTTCATCCAAAATTTAAAATCTTACAAAATATTTTTCACATAACTATTGCAAGTTACCATGAATAGTCCACATTGGTATCTAAAACATACCTCATCAATATCTTTTCAATTATAAAGCATACACATGTAGTGGTTTTGATTTGTTTTCAGTGAGTTCAGTTACAATGATAGGAGATTGTTCGCTTAGTTGATATTGGTGGAATTGATGACATCATTATTTAATCTTTCTTTTCATAATTAAAAAAAAAGCATCAAAATTTTAATACTGGTGAAGCTTTGTGAGGTTTTCAGGACAAAATGAGAGATAAATTGACCATATGCTGCTTCCATGGTATAATATGATACTACATACTGTAGAGCAATAACAACATTTGATTGTCATTTTTATATCATTAAATCATCAGTGGAGCAGGAACTGCTTACCCTTCCGAATCGCCTGAGTTCACCTCTGTTTTCAGTAGGGTTCATGTTGTTCGATCTTTAGTTTTCTGTGTAGTGTTTTGTAGATCATTGTTTGGCCATTGTATTGTCTGTCCTTCTTCCATTTACAGATTCTGATCACCCCTTTGGTATCTTCAAACTCATTTTTTTGACACATGAAAATTGCTGTGTTTACAGAAATAACACAATAAAGAAAGCAGCAATCATATGTATCCAGTTATTTCAATAAAATAATTATCTTTTGAAATTGGTTGATTTATGGTGCTTAACGCCATTTTCAACAATATTTCAAATTCAGCTATATCGTGGTGGTCAGATTTATTGGTAGCGGAAACCAGAGTTCCCGGAGTAAACCACCGACCTGTCGCAAGTCACTGACAAACTTGATCACATAATGTTGTATCGAGTACACCTCGCCATGAATGATGAACGGGGTTCAAACTCACAACTGTAGTGGTGATAAGAACTGATTGACTACCATACGATCACGGCCAATTGTTCGTTTTGGGTATGGGTAAAAAAAAAATTAATAAGTTTAAATACGTACTTGACCCTTTGTTGGTTCTACCTCAGTATTTAGTGGTGGTAGAGCTCCATTTCTTGTATGAGCTATTTTTATAACTTGTAAAGCACCATTAGGTCCTACTCTCTCTTCCTACAAATATATAATGTATAATTACATATAAGTTTAAGTTTATGGTGTTTAACGCCACTTTCAACAATATTTCAGTTATATTGTGGCTGTATTATATATATTATCTGTAAAAATGGCTAAACAAAATGTTACTGTGGTCAATTTTCTGACATACAGATTTTGTAGGTTTTTTTTAATTGATAAAGATGAAGAAAAAAATACCACACTGTCAGTACAGTTCCAAAATCCAATCGTAGGAACAAAATTGATACCTGTAACACAGATAGAGTCAAAATTGATACCCGTAACACAGATATACATGACTCCTCAATAAAGAGACTCCAATATTAAATTGATACCTGTAACACAGATATACATGACTCCTCAATAAAGAGACTCCAATATTAAATTGATACCCGTAACACAGATATACATGACTCCTCAATAAAGAGACTCCAATATTAAATTGATACCTGTAACACAGATATACATGACTCCTCAATAAAGAGACTCCAATATTAAATTGATACC
>MJUT01038264.1:1412540-1423947 GCA_002080005.1 Gigantidas platifrons | reverse complement strand
TTTATCCTGCAATCAGTAAATTTGCTGTACTAATATGCTATACAAATAAATTTTTGCTTTATTAGTACTAGACGAATAAACTTTTCAAACTATACGAATAAATTTTTCAGCCTACGAATAAACTTTCCTGGTACCCTGTAGCAATGTATAGAGCGGAGGGCACAGACAAGTAAGAAACCAGTACTAATGTAACGCGGACTACGTAGAAGACACCCTTGACAACATTTATGAAAGGCGATGAATGATGCTTGTTTCTGTCCTTTTTGTTTAAATCTGACAAGTTTTCCGACTTTTTTTTACATTGCAGGATAAACACAAAATACGTACATTGTCGTTAAATATAAAATTCATTTGTACTCGCTGCGAAACAGGCCTGAAAAGCTTGCTGAAGGCTTGCTATTCTGCCTGTTTCTAAAGCTCGTACAAATAAATTTTATACATTGTATTTACAGACAATGTACATATATTGTATATAAATAATCTTAATGAATAATTAATATAAATAAAAACATAAATATTATAATAGTAATAATATTATAAAGAGGTTATTTTTTGGGAGGGGGGTTATATGTATGGAGATCTGACTTATAAGACAAAGTTGACAATAGTATTATTCTTATGTCTATTATTCAAATGTATAATGATTTGACCTTCAGAATAAATATTGGCTTACTTACGTTATAAGAATGGAAAGTAATTATTCGTCATTGTTGGGGATTTGTGAAAAACAATATTTTTACATCATTACACAATGTGAAAAAGACAATTATTGATATTGAAAATATTTATTTAAAGTGATTACAAAAAATTCAAAAACAAAAACAAAATCTACTCTAAAACTGTTCTGTCTTACTTGACTTGATCATTGCCTAAATTTATAAGGCAAATTAAGATCTGTCTAATAATTATTTTAGATCTTGAATTGCTTCCCCCCCCTTTTCTGATATGTCGCATAATTCAAGATCAAATTTCAATTAGATTGAATTAAGATGAAAAAAGAAATGTCTCTCATAAGTAGCTGTTATTTGTAAGAAATTCATTACATGTATATAATAATTATTATTGAATACACCTACACCTGTATATTACGAGATATAAATATTACTGCCAGGTAATGAACCTAAGTCACAAAATAAATATTAGTGTTAAAGTAATTAACATTTCACACTTTTCTACTTCATTTCAGGGCTATTCTTGTAACTTTGTAGCTTTTGTTTTGCTAACGGATTTTAATGAGAAATGAAAGTAAATGAAATGTTTATATCATGTTAAATAAAAATAACTGCATCATAGAATGCTATAAAGCAGAATGACTCGGCAAATTAATCATGCATATCATCTATCTATATTATGTAACATATAATATCAAAGGCTAATTTTCTTGTCAAATTCATATCAAGTTCTTTTTGTGCAATATGTAAATTTATTGCACACATTCGAAAACTATTACAGATATATCAATAATTCTAATTATTCTTTAAAATTCCAGTTTTATTACAGAAAGTGCTAATGAAATATTTATGAAGCAATTAATATTTGAAAAAAAATATACAGTAAAATTTCAATTGTATGAATATTGAATTTAATTATTTCAAGTTACAAAAAGTCTAAAAAATAATTTAAAAACAACAATAAAATATATCTAGAAAAATACAGCAGCTGTTTGAGCCTTGAATGCAGAATAATAAAAATAATATGCAACCATGAAAAATCATCAAATCAATGGTGATCTGTCATGTAAAACTATAGGTGAAATAACCTGATATACAGTAATATGTACAACATTTGTCAACTGTCAGACACCAGGTGTGTGCTTGACAGAGGAAACAAAACAGTTGAAAATTAAATTTAATATCACATAAAATAAAAAGCCATTCAATTAAAATTTACCTGTCCGAGGAAACCCCATAACCTATTAAACATTAATTATATATGTATTCACAGTTTTCAGTTGCTTTTTGATGATAAGGGGAGATTCTTTCAGTATAAGAGAAGAAGCATCAGTGACGAGGGGTGCTCTAGGCCTCCAGTGAGTCCAGGGCAGATACCTGGTAGGGGGTCACCTGCAGGTTTTAGACATCTCTTGACTACATAGGACTGTAGGATTTTCTGCAGACATTCTGACATATTACCTAATACAACTTACAGTATAGGTTTTAGATGTATCTGACTGTATTGGGGCAAGTCTTGCAGGTTTTTGTGCTGATGGTCTGACAAACTTTGTATTACTTAATGGACGTCTAGTTGTAGCACTTGTTTGAAAACTAGAAGTGGGTCGCTGTGCACTTGGGACTGGAGTTTCAGCATAATCTCTGTAAAATACACAACATAATAGGTCAGAATCATGAGCTGATCTTATTTTCTCACTCTGATTTTTCCACCACAAACAGTCGTTGCAAAGTTTTTTTTTAAATGTTTCCCAGATTGCTATTTTAACATATGAGATAAACATTGTCTAAGCTAATTCACTCTCTTGTAAATTAAATGTATCCCTAATTGATAATTTTTCACTTGATACAAGACAAACATTGTCTAACCTATTTCACTAACTGTAAGTTAGACGTATTCCAGATTGCTATTTTTAACTTGACACAAGATAAACATTATCTAAGCTATTTCACTCTCTTGTAAGATAAATGTTTCCCCCGATTGATATTTTTAACATGATACGAGATTAACATTGTCTAAGCTATTTCACTAACTGTAAGTTAGATTTATTCCAGATTGCTATTTTTAAAATGATATGAGATAAACATTATCTAAGCTATTTCACTCTCTTGTAAGTTAAATATTTCCCTGATTGATATTTTTTCACTTGATACAAGAAAAACATTGTCTAAGCTATTTCACTAACTGTAAGTTAGACTTATTCCAGATTGCTATTTTTAACATGATACGAGAAAAACATTATCTAAAGCTATTTCACTCTCTTGTAAGATAAATGTTTCCCCCGATTGATATTTTTAACATGATATGAGATAAACATTGTCTAAGCTATTTCACTCTCTTGCAAGTTAGACGTTTCCCTGATTGCTATTTTCACTTGATACAAGACAAACATTCTCTACACTATTTAACTTACTGTGAGTTAGATATTTTTAACTCAAAATAAGAAAAATATTATCTAAGTTATTTCACTCACTGTAAGTTAGATGATTCCCTGACTGATATTTTTTTACTTGAAATGAGCAGAACATCATCTAAGTTTGGTGCACCAGCAGCAGTATAGGAACGTTGCTGAAAAAAAGATAATACGTTAAAGTCAAAGGCATTAAAAATGTTTTACATACTTATAATAATCTAACCATATAACATCCATAGATTTACTAATTGAATTCATCTAATAATATTTTATTTTTGTTGACAAGTATCCATGGATGTAGAATACTTTAACATAAGGCCATGGAAAATTGATTGTTGGTTTCCCCTAACATGGGAAAATTTTCATAGCCTGGCAGGCAAGCTTTTTATTTTATTTTTTCATTTCTTTAGTAGAATAATACATGTATGTTCCTAATAATCATATTTGTTCTGTTATTCCTCTTTGGAGAGTAAATAACTCAGTTTAAATTCTTGCATCCATGGAAAGCAGGAGAAAACAAAAATTATAATTCGTGTTGAAAAAAGTGACATGGCTGACTTCAAAAATATTTTATTTTCTAAAAATGCCAATAAAATTAATTGACCAGGCAGGATAAAACTGACCCGGCAGAGTAAGGGGAAACCAACAATCTTTTTTCTTTGGCCTAAAATAGAAGCAACACAAGCTATTCTTAAGAGATAAAACTATGTCATATGGTAATGGAGACCTTTCAATTTTTGAATAACAAGAAAAAACACAAAATATATAAAATTAGCCAAAGATGATTAAACATGTACAGCTTGGATTTAATCAGGACAATGGTTTCTCAAAGAAAAAAATGTTATAATATATTCTATATTTCAATAATGTTCAGCATTTTGCATCATCTTGAACCCAGAATGAAATGATAATAATAATAAACAATAATTTGTGCAGTTAAGATCAAATGAGGTGCAACATATAAGTATAAAATAGTAATTTCTCTAAAGCTAAATAAAGTGCCTAACTAGTGATATAGTTTGATTGACAATACAAGGGTCACAGTTTAATTTATTAGATAATATACATTATAAATTTTAAATCAATATATGCAGATAATTAAGAAATAAATCATGGAAGCTAGAATGTGTTTTGAGTTTTAACACGGATTGGCAGATATTAGTATTTTATCCTGAGCCAGAGGCGAGGAATAAAACTTACTAATATCCACCAAACCCATGTTAAAACTCAAAACACATTCTGGCTTCCATGATTTATTTCAATTCTGATATGTCTAAGAGTACAAATATGGTAGTATACTTTGATTGGAAGATGGTAATTTATACTTATGCTTGCGGAAAATGTCGCATACAATTTATGTTGGCAATGGAAAAGTCAGTCACATTCACCGGCACATGTGAGAATGAGATTATACCATCAATAAATCGCTTGTTTGTCTACAAAGCGAAAGAAGGATGTCATGTTAGAATCGTGAATAGACAATGGATACCAAAATGCTAAATTTACAACTTGACAATAATAGTAATGTCTTCTCTTTCTTACCCTACACATAACTGTACTAAATGATGGTCGTCATAATAAAATTAGAGGGAGATAATGTTTACTCTTACCCTTGACATCGCTGTACTAAATGATGGTTGTCATAGTAAAATTAGAGGGAGATAATGTTTATTCTTACCCTAGACATTGCTGTACTAAATGATGGTTGTCATAGTAAAATTAGAGGGAGATAATGTTTATTCTTACCCTAGACATCGCTGTACTAAATGATGGTTGTCATAGTAAAATTAGAGGGAGATAATGTTTATTCTTACCCTAGACATCGCTGTACTAAATGATGGTTCTCGAGATAGAAGTAAATGTTCATGTCTGTTAGGAGGAGATAATGGCTGCATAGGAATAACTAGAGGTTTACTTTCTTCTGGAACAAATAAAAATTAAACAATAGAAAGAAATCATATTGTCTTCTCTAATATAAAAGACCCTTTCATGATAACTGCAGTCCTGCATTCATCTGGGACATTTGTGAGTGGAATTAGTACCCTATCCAATAAAATGACGTCGTAGAACAATTTATGACGTCACAAATTTCTACGAATATTGTCATTTTTCCATTCACAAATGTCCGGTTGAATGTAGGACTGCAGTTATCATGAAAGGGTCAATCATTTTATCCACTGTACATGAACATAGTTTCCACCAATGAAAATATACAATAATTTTATCCATGGTACATTTTCCACCACCCGATGAGAGGTATTGATAATTTATCTCCCTTTATAGGAGATATACATGTTTGTTTACACTGGTTTTGATTGGATGACTGAAAACTGGAGATTAATATTGCAGTTTGTTTTTGTAACTTAAAATTGCCTTTATTAATAATTTTCATGCCTCCCTTTCAACCCGATCAAATAATTTGTTTTTGTTTATTTTAAAACTGACAACAAGATTGAATTTGTTGTTTACTTTAAAAATAACAATCAGTATTGGGATTTCAATTTTATATCACAGTGGGTAAACATTAAATATAATGAAAGTTATAATAATATAACAGTTTGAGTAACAAAATGAAAAAGTGACATGATTACCAGTATAACATTATGTCAATGACTACCTCCAACTCACCTAAAACAAGAATTGAGTATTTTTTAGTCAAATTTCTGTTCCAAGCAATAATCTGAAATACACAAAAAAATTATTTTAAAATTTCTCATGCAAAGTACATGTATACATGTTTTTTTTATATATACCTTATATAACTTTGTACCATAAACAAAGGAGGAGAAAGTCAAACACAAATAACATAGTACAAGTACAGTGAAACCAGTGTAAATCTAACCCTGAATAAACTGGAGTCCTGTATTAACCAAGTGAAACCAGTGTAAATCTAACCCTGAATAAACTGGAGTCCTGTATTAACCAAGTGAAACCTGTGTAAATCTAACCCTGAATAAACTGGAGTCCTGTATTAACCAAGTGAAACCTGTGTAAATCTAACCCTGAATAAACTGGAGTCCTGTATTAACCAAGTGAAACCTGTGTAAATCTAACCCTGAATAAACTGGAGTCCTGTATTAACCAAGTGAAACCTGTGTAAATATAACCCTGAATAAACTGGAGTCCTGTATTAACCAAGTGAAACCTGTGTAAATCTAACCCTGAATAAACTGGAGTCCTGTATTAACCAAGTGAAACCTGTGTAAATCTAACCCTGAATAAACTGGAGTCCTGTATTAACCAAGTGAAACCTGTGTAAATCTAACCCTGAATAAACTGGAGTCCTGTATTAACCAAGTGAAACCTGTGTAAATCTAACCCTGAATAAACTGGAGTCCTGTATTAACCAAGTGAAACCTGTGTAAATCTAACCCTGAATAACTGGAGTCCTGTATTAACCAAACTTTAAATAAAGTCCCAATGTAGGAAATCTTTGTTAATTTAACCTGTCTAAACCAAACACCTGTCTATCCTGAACACAAAAGGTTTGTTTTAGAATGGTTTCACTGCATTTATTTTTCACTATTAAAGAATATACAATGGACAATTACAATATCTCTGGTTTTTATTTAAATCATAACAATATAATATTCTTTCTAGAGGAAAGGAGTTAGGTACATGAATCAGTATTCAAAAGAAAATGTCAAAAAGAGACATTTTCCCCCAATTACCTCCCTTTAATTAGTCATTGACTATTGTTTCAATCTTATATTGATTGTATTGTATTGTATTGAGTGAGTGATTATTGTATTGTATTGAGTGAGTGATTATTGTATTGTATTCAGTGAGTGATTATTGTATTGTATTGCATTGAGTGAGTGATTATTGTATTGTATTCAGTGAGTGATTATTGTATTGTATTGAGTGAGTGATTATTGTATTGTATTGTATTGAGTGATTATTGTATTGTATTGAGTGAGTGATTATTGTATTGTATTGAGTGAGTGATTATTGTATTGTATTGCATTGAGTGAGTGATTATTGTATTGTATTGAGTGAGTGATTATTGTATTGTATTGAGTGAGTGATTATTGTATTATATTGAGTGAGTGATTATTGTATTGTATTGAGTGAGTGATTATTGTATTGTATTGAGTGAGTGATTATTGTATTATATTGAGTGAGTGATTATTGTATTGTATTGAGTGAGTGATTATTGTATTGTATTGTATTGTACTGAGTGAGTGATTATTGTATTGTATTGTATTGTATTGTATTGAGTGAATGATTATTGTATTGTATTGTATTGAGTGAGTGATTATTGTATTGTATTGAGTGAGTGATTATTGTATTGTATTGAGTGAGTGATTATTGTTTTAAATGAACAATTTTTAAGCTATATTATGGGGAGAACAAGATATTCTTTGATCACATGATGATGATGTTTGCTTTGTACAAGATGACATGCTGCATTGTATTTTTTTAATGTGCTAGCTCATCGAAAACAACAGTCCACAGTTAGACATGTCACATTATTCTGATTCCTATCCAACTAGTCTTTGCTCTTACTCCTAAATGCTGTAAGATTAGGGGAGAAGCAACAAATACCAATTTTATAATCTTTGGCTTGACCCAACTGAGGATAGAACCATAGATTTACCACTGAAGTCGAGCACACTAAACATTACATTAACGAGGCTAAAAAATACATATTACTAATATATATTTGTACTGTAAATTTAGTGGTAATTAGTTCAATTTTTCTTTAACAACTTTGGTTACATCACTCAAATTCACAATTTTTTTTGTCAATGTTCATTATATAGGTAAAGTTTTGCTATGAGTGTGAATTACGAGTAACCCTCCATATAAAACATGTCATTATTCATTATATACAGCGTCAGTCTCTATTTAGAACATTCCTGACACAAATATTTTGTAGTATCATTGTGGAAATTAACCAATGTGACATGTATTAATTTGTTGCTTTTATTTCTTTCTTAAGTGATATCCTCTGGTATTGTTTTATACTTACTTCTTGCCATATAGAATCAAAGACAGAGCTAAGGACACTGTCTCTGACACAGGCATTTGGTGTGATTGGAGGATAGCCTACTCTATGACGTCTAGGGGTAATCTGTTTCTTTTGTTCTGAACTTTCATCATATCTGAAATGCAGAGTTATGAGTGTTAAATACAATAGTATTTCAATTATATTTCTCCGGTCAGTTTTATTGGTGGAAGAATTCTAGAGTACCCACAGAAAAGCACCGACCTGCAACATGTACAGCTTTCCTAGTGTGTGATTCAAACGTATAACATTAATGGTGATAGGCACCAATAACATAGGTAGATATAAATCCAACAAAATGACCACGATGGCCTCTATCTTGAATGTATTTCTAAAAAGTAATTATGTGAAAGATACAAATAGTTGCTCTACACCAGTAGACAGGGAAGTTTGGGGGCTTGTATGAATCTCCTTGACAACCAACAAAAACTATTAAAGTCAAGATATTGGTTGAACTATGACAATTAAAATCAGGATTTCAGTTGAACTATAATTATTGAAAGTGTGGATTTCGACTTCCACCCTTTGAAAAACCCTGGCTACAGGCCGGACTCTTTATATCAGTTTGAAATATCAAAACTTTTCCTGCACAAAACCTTTTATGTATTTCCTACATATATAATACATCTAAAGGTGTGGGTTTATGGTGTTTAACACCACTTTCAACAATATTTCAGATATATCGTGGCAGTCAGTTTTATTGGTGGAGGAAACTGGAGCACCCGGAGAAAACCACCACTCTGTCGCAAGTCACTGACAAACTTTATCACATATTGTTGTATTGAGTACAACTCGCAATGAACAGGGTTCGATCTCACAAGTTCAGTGCCTATCACCACTGATTGCATACGTAGTTGTAAATCCAACTACCATACGATCACTAGAACGATGACCACTATAATAAATTTTATACTTACATGTCTTTATAATCTATGGCAATAACTTCTTCATAATAACCTTCTTGTTCAAGGATTTCTTCTTCTAAATGATGATATTCTGATGTTAATGAGCTTTCTTCCTTCCGTGATGACAACACTGAGCGTGCCTCTAAAGGAATAGTTTTAGCTTCGATAGATCTACCCGTTAATGATAATCTGAAGAAGAAAAATAATAGACAAAAATTAGGTTAAGGAATATTTTTTTGTCATTGAATTTTTCAATTATTAAAATGCTTACAAGATTTTGAAAACAGGACTATAGGCATCCACTTGTAGCAATTGTTGTGATTACGGGTATAAAGGGTTCTGTTTTCTTATTCAAGTTATAGTATTAATAAAATCACTGGTAGGTCATTATGACCTAATATTGTCCTGAAAGTAGGTCATGTTACTATTTTTCTAAACCTAATAATGTGATATACATTAATGATTGTTTCCAAATCTGCTAATTTAACAATACAAGGTTACTGTTTTATATAAGATAATGTTATTTTGTTGTTTTAATTATGCAAAGAAACAAAGACGATCCTTCATCCTATTTTATTTTTACAAAATTTACTTTAAAAAAAATACATGATAGTATATTTTACAGAATTTCTGAGTAATTTTTTTTTAAAGAAATTTCTTCAATCAAAAGGATAATATTGATGTATTTTTTCTTAACATTAGGATGCAGACACACACTAGTGATTTGTTTACCTTATTCATTTTTTCCAGCATGTTGTAAACTTTAATAACACCTGCAGTTACTAATTATAGTTAAAGGTTAAAAGGTTTCAGAATTTGTCTTTTCAAAGTCATATGGTGCAATACTGAAGTTACACAGACTAATAATAAATTTTCAATGCATCATTAACCAAATGTTATTGAAAAGATTTTAATTTTTGTTTGCACAATAATATTCTTATAATCAGTTTATATATAGAAAGGTTCCTATCTTTTTTTTTTTGCTGTTGCTTTTTAGTAAACAAATATTTATGATATAATCAGATCAAGTGATTATTTACTTTCCAATTACCCTAGATCAGGTAAATTGTAGGATTAAAACATATGTTCATTTTCTATTGTCAGATGACACAACACATTGATATCACATCTCTTGGAGTAAGAGTCTAATTCATATTATTACCATTAAATATTAAATACATCTTTTTTTTATTATAAAAAACAATAAATTATCTTCCATTTTATTTGTTACTATATCTCATATGGCTGTCATAATCAATAATACACCTTACTTCCTTTTTTTTCTATATCAATTTTGAATGATATTTCAAATAGCATCTGTTAATAAATTTCAATTTACACAGTTACCATGGAAGTAGGAAAATAAATATGAGAAGGACAAGATTTTGATGAGATTAAACATGACAGTTATGGCTATAAATTCGATTTTTTTCCAACAATTATGATATCAATATGCATCATATTGCAAATTTAGCTATGGTAAGGATTTAAAGACACCCAATGTACATGAAAGCTAGATATAAAATAGATACACAATTATTATTTAAAGTTATGTTAACAGGATATCAACCAAAATTTATAATGTAAAATTTTATATTAGATATAAATATCTTTTATGTTTTGTAAAAAAAACAATTTAAAAATATTGTAAGATTCAATAAAAAAAAAACAAATTTAAAATATGATGTTAGCTATAGGTTTGGAATACAATCCTATGATATAATGGTGACATCTTAATTATCATACCACCTAGCTTTTAAGACTTTTATATATTAGTGCACGGTTATATATAGGTTAGATACAACCTTTCTGCACTGATGGCACATGTATGTATAACATTGGGAATTCTTCTATTGAAGAAACCCTAACATGAATTTCCCATCATGCTGTTGTAGAGTAATTTGAACTTTTTGAATAAGCAACCATTTTGGTATTGATCTTGCTATAAAAATCATGCAAATCTATGCAATGTGTAACATTTATTATCTGCAGTTGCCAGTTGCAGTGTAGATGTTTGGTATACCATTGGTATTCAAGGAACAAGATCAAAGAAAGTTTGTTTTGGTCAAACAGAAAAAAATCTAACTAAAAATTAGCAAAACTACACATTAACAACTGCAAAAGTAAATTGTTTTTAAGTACCAGGTAACAGTTCACAAAAAAATTCCATTATGTTCCTGCAAGATTTGTTTAAATTGATCTTTACAAAACCAATCAGGCTGTTCCTATGAAAAGCTACATTAAAATATATCAACTGACAAAAAGAAAAGAATTCTCTACATAAAATTTAGTATTTGTTAAACAATGGCAATGTAGGATAAAAATGCTTCCTAACAGCAATGTAAATGTACACTTAAAATACTCTTTAACTCTATCTTGAACCTAAAATATCACCCACATTGAAAAAAA
>MJUT01038264.1:1378515-1406272 GCA_002080005.1 Gigantidas platifrons | reverse complement strand
TAACCAAGTCAGAATGTCTTCTTCTAACAGAGCAGGAGAAATTAACCAAGTCAGAATGTCTTCTTCTAACAGAGCAGGAGACGTTAACCAAGTCAGAATGTCTTCTTCTAACAGAGGAGAAATTAATCAAGTCTGAATGTCTTCTAACAGAGCAGGAGAAGTTAACCAAGTCAGAATATCTTCTTCTAACAGAGCAGGAGAAGTTAACCAAGTCAGAATGGCTTCTTCTAACAGAGCAGGAGCAGCTACCAAGTCAGAATGTCTTCTTCTAACAGAACAGGAGAAGTTAACCAAGTCAGAATGGCTTCTTCTAACAGAGCAGGACCAGCTACCAAGTCAGAATGTCTTCTTCTAACAGAACAGGAGAAGTTAACAAGTCAGAATGGCTTCTTCTAACAGAGCAGGAGCAGCTACCAAGTCAGAATGTCTTCTTCTAACAGAGCAGGAGCAGCTACCAAGTCAGATTGTCTTCTTCTAACAGAGCAGGAGAAGTTAACCAAGTCAGAATGTCTTCTTCTAACAGAGCAGGAGAAGTTAACCAAGTCAGATTGTTAATATTACTAATGCATGATTGTTGACAAATTGTGATATCACTTGTATCTAGTTCCAAAATAAAAATTAGTTTCTCTCTTATTCCGTAATATATCAACATCTTAAAAAAAAGTTAGGGGTCGCCATGAACATAAGGTAGTTGGATTTACAACTACCTGTGCAATCAGTGCCTATCACCACCAACGTTGTGAGTTCAAATCCCGCTCATGACAAGGTGTACTCGATACAAAATTATGTGATAAAGTTTATCAGTGACTTGCGACAGGTCTGTGGTTTTCTCTTGGTACTCCAGTTTCCTCCACCAATAAAACTGCCCGCTATATAATTACTTACATCCCATGAATAAGTAGAATCTACACTGCTTCGTTCTGTAGTACCCCCAGTCCATCCTATCTGTGCCGAGGATGCAGTACTTTGGGTCTCTGTGACTGTTGGAGAAGATCTCCCACTACCAGACGGGGTACTCTGGTAACTAGAAAACAAATTTAAAAAAATTAGACAATTTTCATTACAATATATTGTATGGACAAGACAATTAGACAAAAGAAAACCTTGATTGTACTGCCAATGACATAATACAATAGAATGATAATCTATGAAGAAAAAAGATCTAGAACTAGCTACCAATGGTTAGAAGGTGATACAATATCTAGAGTGAATTATCATTGGTTAGTGGAAACACGATCTAAGGTTAACTATCACTATTGGTTAGAAGGAGATACAAGATCTAGAGTGAATTACCATTGGTTAGTGGAAACACGATCTAAGGTTAACTATCACTATTGGTTAGAAGGAGATACAAGATCTAGAGTGAATTACCATTGGTTAGTGGAAACACGATCTAAGGTTAACTACCACTATTGGTTAGAAGGAGATACAAGATCTAGAGTGAATTACCATTGGTTAGTGGAAACACGATCTAAGGTTAACTATAACTATTGGTTAGAAGGAGATACAATATCCAGAGTGAATTACCATTGGTTAGTGGAAACATGATCTAAGGTTAACTACCACTATTGGTTAGGAGATACAAGATCTAGAGTGAATTACCATTGGTTAGTGGAAACATGATCTAAGGTTAACTATCACTATTGGTTAGAAGGAGATACAATATCCAGAGTGAATTACCATTGGTTAGTGGAAACACGATCTAAGGTTAACTATCACTATTGGTTAGAAGGAGATACAATATCCAGAATTAACTACCATTGGTTAGGGGAAGCACGATCTAAGGTTAACTACCACTATTGGTTAGAAGAAGATACAAGATCTAGAGTTAATTACCATTGGTTAGGGGAAACATGATCTTTGGTTAATTATCACTATTGGTTAGAAGGTGATACAAGATCTTGAGTTAATGACCATTGGTTAGGAGAATCACGATCTAAGGTTAAGTAACACCATTGGTCATCAGTGTGTCTGACAAACAATAAAACAATCACAGATCTACCACTTCTAAAGAATCATCAGTGTGTATCTGACGTCACACCAAAATTAGAAATACAAACAATAAAACAATCATACAGTTTTTCCAATTCTAAAGAAGCCTAACTTCAAGCATAAAAGGTAGACTTTTTTTGTAATTTGATGACAAAATTAACAATAAGCTATAAGATCGAAAGATAGATTGAAATATAATATGTTTAAATAAAAACATTGTCATGAGACATAACAAAATTATAAGGTCAACTGATGTGGCACAAGATGAACAAAACAGCATTGAACATCAACTTAATGTCAAAATGATTGCTCTCAAGGACACAATCATCATAGATAAAATATCAAGATAAGACCAGAATAAATCTACAACTGCTGTGTGCACTGACGTTTCAACAGGTATTTCAAGGTGCATTTCAAACTGAAAAATTAATCATACAAAATGAAAAAAAACACATTTTGTATTGATTTGTCACTGGTGTTTCATAGCTGTTCAGTCTCATTTCAATATTACCGGTAGTTTAAGTTAGAAATTTCATGTCATACATCAGGTGATTATTTAATAAAGACTAACAGGTAAAAAACATATAACTGACCTAAGTATTATTTCAACAGTTTTCTGAGAGAAAATAATTGATTTTGTCATCATCCAGAACAAGTTAAAAGCTTAAATCACACCATACCACAAAATTTATTGTCTATTTTTCTGTTTTAGTGGACACTTGTGACATTTCCATAATAATCTGAGTAATAATCAAAACTTTTTTTTATATTTTCTTTCATCCAGATACACTAACACTATTGCTGTAAAGTGTTCTGTGCCCCTTTGTCACTCTTATTTTGATTTTTTTTTAAATATACAGGTAGTTCCCCAAATGAATGCCTGAACACTCAAGTTGTTTGGCATGGCAAAATATTCAATTACCGTGAGTGATTAAAAGAAAATGTTGCAAATTTCCAACTTCAGTTAAGTTTACAGGATACAAAGTTTTTTTTTTCCATTTCATGAGAAAAAACCAGGATGTCAAAATCATAATCTGTGATAAATAATCACTTCTTATCAGGTGGCATTTTGAACAATCAAAGTATTTGTCCAGTTTTTTAAATTCCATCTTTCAAAAAAAAAACCCACTGACCTTGTATTTAAAGGTTGCAAGATGCATTTTAACAAACAATGTACAATCTACTCATGGGAGAGGAAATAAGTGGGAAAACCTTTTATGCTTTGTTGTTCAAATACAACAATATTTGGTCAAAAAAGGTGAAAAGTCACAAAAATCACATATCATTTTTCAAATTTGCATTATTTCACCTATAAAATTAATGTTAAAAAATGAGGTAAAACAATTTCAATTATGTACAGGTCATAAACTTCAAAAAAAAAAAACCAAGGTTAAATCTAAGTGCACATGTATTTACGTTCTTCACAGAAATTAATGTATTGCATATCTCTTTTAAAACCCAATAATTGCACAAAAATACCTAAGGAAACTATTTTGATATGGGTAATAAAAGAATCCAGGATATGGAAAGCCATAAAAAATGTGTTTAAATCTTTGAAAAATTCCAACTATATCTGAAAACTAAATATCTTGTATGGTACATAGATAATATTTTCATAAGTATGATGGTATTCTCAAAAGGTACATCAAAGCCCTATAAATACTTTAGTCACTCGTAGGATCTTTATATCTACTAAACTGCATCTACTTCCAATCAAAGGTACGCCTGGTACTGATCTATAATAAAGACACGTGTGTCACTTCACTAAAGATCATCCGGATTTGTTCCTTATGTCAAATACGTGACAAATAGCTACCAACTTTCGTATGATCAATACTACTTAATAAAGCTCAAACTAATCATGCTAGAATATGCTTAGACTTTTTTTTGACAGGTTTCTAATTAAATCTATAAATAAACTCAATTATAAAATGAGTTTAACCCTGCCACTTTTTATTGAAGTGCCTGTACCAAGCCAGGAAAGTGAGAAATCATCTATATGTGTGCTTTAAGATATCAATTTTTCCTCTCTTTCTATGATTTTTCAATAGGATTTTGGACATGTTCTGATAGTGTGGTATTTGTTGTTTTTCTATTAGATTTTGGACATGTTCTGATAGTGTGGTATTTGTTGTTTTTCATTTGATCATAAAACTGTTACAATGATTAAAGTACACTACAATGATTGGTCAATAAGTATTAAGGTTCATATGAACCTGGATCACTCAACTAGTAAATATTCCTCCTTATATTATATGCTAAATTTTGACCACCAGAGAACTTGAATCCCAAAAAAACCTACATCTTTTATTTGTATAAACTTGCATTCTTCATATCACAATGATGCTTCGTGTCAAATACAAAAAAAATACATTGAGAATTTATGCCCTATCTAGATGGTGTATATTTCATTAAATATCATGCTTTGTATTGGAAGACAAGCAATAGGGACTACTGCAAGCTAAGGTTGCACTTTGTAAAGGATATTGTGTAATTGATCAGCAAATGATATGTTGCAATATAAAATAAATGAATAATATGTTTAAACTTGGTGCATTATGGGGTCTATACAATAGATAACTTTCATTGGTCTATTATAAACGGTTATGGAAATACAGGCTCATACATACCCAAAATTTGCCAAAAAATGCTTGTTACGAGCGGCCACTTCATATTTTCCCCATTTTTAAAGGTGTAATACATTTTTCTCTCAGGAATAACAAATTTAAAGTCAGCTTCAGTTTATAGAGAATTTTCTCTAGTTTCTGTTGGTATATAACATGTAGCACTTCAATATAATATCATTATCAGAGAAGATGTTAACTGAAATATGATGGTATGTAATCGTTTTTAACAAAAGTCATTCACAAGATTAACAAGGAATTATATGGAGTCACCTTCTTATTTATCTACATTATATACAGTTAATCTTTTATTGAGAGTGTGAGGAATAATTATGACAAAAAAGAATGGAGAGAATTCTGATCATTTTTTTAATTCAAGTCTTCAAAGTTTGAAAAGACATTTTCCGAAACCCATGCTGTCCCATACATAAGCCATATTTCCATGAAAAGTACATACTTGAAATATAAGATCTTACTTTTTACTTGAATGGTATCAAGGTACCTAAGTATAAATAACTTTGGTTTTGACTATCACCAATTAATGTAGACAAGACAAGACATCAAAGTCAATCTGAAACGTCCCATACGTAACACTTTTTTTTGTCCCATACGTAAGGTAGAAAATTTTCTCTTAAATTCCTTTACTGACTTGCATTCTTTGCATCATTACATCTCTAATACACTGATGACTACATAAACATAGGTTTAACTCCTTATATCCATCCAAAAAGTTGTTGATAGAGATGTAAGAGTGTTTGCTCTTTTTTCCCAAACTTAACAAAATATTTCCATTTTGTCAAGAATAAGCTAAATGAACAGTCACATTTGTGAAAAAATAGAAAACTAATAAATAAGAATACATTGCATTACTTTCTAAATTAAATGTAAGTGAAATCCACAACAAAATAAATATTGCAAACTTTTGTCCCATACGTAAGATGTTGGGATTACACTATATAGTCCTATATGTGACAAAAAAAGTTTTTCTTGTAAGAATATGTGTCAAATGCTACAATTTTAATTATGAATACTATACAATGTGTTGACTACTTAGTTAAATCAGCTTAGTCAGTCTAAAATTTGTTAATTTTTTGCTAGAAACAAGAATTGGCATTTGTATTTGCTTATTTTTTGGAAAAAGAATAGCTGTCTGGTGATCCAATGCTGATTGTTTCATATAAAATTAACTTAAAGGGTCTAATATACTATTTCTACCACTTGACTACTCTGAAACACTTGGAAAATTTAAATACGATGTTTCTGAATTATTGAATTTTACTTATAAGATCTTACGTATGGAACAAAATTGTAAAAAGTATTATTTTATACTTGTAAAAATGAGTCTAAAGCTACAATTTTAATTCTGAACACTATACAAAATGTAGACTTCATAATGTAATCAGCTTATTCAGTAAAAATGTGTTTATTTTTTGCAAGAAACAGGAGTTAAAATATATGTGTTGTTTCTTTTAAGGCAAACAATGTTGTCTTTGGTGATTCTTTCTCATTGTTTTTATATCAAATTTATGTAAAAGGTTTAGTTTACAATTTTCATCACCTTATTTCTTTGAAACAATTGGAAGATTTTAATATAGAATGTTATTGTTTCATTTAATTTTACTAAACATGGTCAATTAAATCTTACGTATGGGACAAGAATATGGAAAATCAAACATTTCAAAAATAATCTATTGTGAATTTTATGTATCAGATATCTTAATAATTTTTTTCATTGGTTAAAAAAATAGTAAAATTTCATAATCACTATGTTAAATGAAGAATAGTTTAGCTTTTGTGATCTTTAAAGAGAAAAAATCAACAATTTTTTCAATTATTTTGAGGCAGGTTGAAAAATGGGAAAATTATAAAAAGATATCTTACCAGAAAGCCCTGGTTGTTCTATAGTGTTGAAAGCAAGCTAGTTCTGATTTGAAAATATGATAAAACAATTGATAAAGTCTTTAGAGGGAAAAAAATTAATAATCATAAGTGATTGTCCCATAGATACAGATTTTTTGACAGCATTATCTTTAAATATATTTTTTCAATCAAAATGATGGAAACTATCCCTGATCAGTTGGAATCTTGTAGGTATGATGTTTGTGTTCAAAAATAATTAAGATTTGGAATGATTAAAGGTGTTTCATTTTTCACCCTAAGTGGCTACTAAAAGTGCAACCTTAGCTTGCAGTAGTCCATAGGTATTTTCCCACGTTCCTCCCATGTAGAAACAATCTCCCAACCCAATAAAACCAAACGCTTTGATCAAATGGTACTTGTTGATGTCAAATAATGTTGCAGCAAATAGGAAAGAGCAAGTCTGGATCAGCTGGGCAATTGATTCATAGCTGGTTATCACCCTAAAGTAATCAACTTTAGCATACTGGTTCAGTACCAACAGACATAAAAAAAAACACTAATTTTCTATGTAAATTGTAATATGTTCCGCAAATTGCTCATTTCAAAGATAAACAAATAGAAAATAAACCATCATTTCCCATTTTAATTGACTTGAATGCTGAACTTTAAATAGGGTTGTAGGTGTATTGAATATAAATTACATAATTTAAAGGACAATTTCAAATAAATGAAGTGTGAAATGCATGTCTGCAGACTGTGTTTTCTTGTAACATTGGATTAAAAAAAAAACAATTAAAAAACTTAAACAAATGTCTGTGCTTTAACCTTAGCTGTCAAAACAAGCTAGAACATACATTTCAAAAATTGTAACTGATGAATCAATCACTTTTGAAGTAAAACTTCTAAAATATTATGAAAAGTAATTTGTAAGTTAAACTCTATTCTATTAGGGAGGAGGCATAGAAAAGTAGTTAACATTTTGACAACTTAAAAGTTGATCAGATCTTTTCTCATTTATATAAATCTATTTCTTATTGATGCAGTGAAGCAAAAGAGTTTGTTAAATTATTTTCTTGTTCTATAACTTCCAAATGGATGGTTAAGATTTCATGTACAAAGCTAATACATGTCAAATGAATTCTAGTTAGCCAGTTAATGTTTTCTTTATGTATAAATGATTCTATCCATGGTCAGATCTAACAGTCTCCTCAATGTATCCTATTAGTTTTCTTTAGGTAAGTATAATCATTTGATCCCTTTAACTGTAGTAATATGTTCATATTTTACAGCTTTAATACCAATCTATAAGATTTATTACAAGAATAACCAACAAGTGTATGTACTTAATAAGAAAAAAAAATACTTCAAAATATTTATCATATACTTCAAACTTAAAAATCTTCATCCAAACAAAGGCTATTATAATCTCCAGATTTTCTTAAATTCATTTCTCATTCTATAATTTCAGAATGGATGGAAGGTCATGATTTCAGGTAAAAAATTAATCCTCAGATTGTCTCCTAAATTTCCCACTATAAATTGAATAAATCTTGCAGTAAATCATGACATAAAATTTCATTGGAGTCAAAGAGTCAGAGAAATAACTTGATAATTGCAAAATAGACTTCAATAACAAAATATAACAATAACGGCTGACAGGTGTTGTCCAAGAGACAACCACAATGAAACCAGATGTTTAAATGCAGCCATTAAACACTGAACTAGTTCTATAATAAAACAGGACAATTTATTGAGGACCATACACAGATCTATAGAGTAATGGCTTCTGAATTGTTTTTATTCAAATTGTATTCAATAAAAAAAGTTCTAAAGAGAGTTGCTTGCCATTTTGGTATTATCTTCACCAATACCAAATCCAAAAATGTATAGAAAAAATCATATATTTTTAAGCTTTGTTGTAGGACCAAATGTTTCTTGCATGTAAAATAAAATAAAGCATATATTTGCTCATGTAAAGACTAAATGTGTCTGAAAATGTATGAAAATACCCCACCTCACATAAAAAATTCCTTTCTCTCCAACCCAGGAATGAATTTTTGACAGTCCCCATAAACCTCTTTTAGGAAAATGGAGTGTTAAGGGTTAGGGTTATGGGGATTAATGCCACTTTCAACAATATTTCAGTTATATCGTGGCGGTCAGTTAAATTGGTGGAGAAAACAGGAGTACCCAGAAAAAACCACCGACTTGTCCCATGTCATGACAAAGTTTATCATATAATGTTGCATCGAGTACACCTCGCCACGAGCGGGATTCGAACTTACAACTTAAGTGGTGATAGGCACTTATTGCACAGGTAGTTGTAAATCCAACGACCATACAATCACGACGGCCCTTAAAATGAAGTGTTGAATAAATATAAGTAAAAATAGGTATATACAGTGGAACCTGTCTAATCCGACACACCAAGGGACCAGGGAAATCTGTCGGATTGTACAGGATGTCGGAATACTCAGGGTTTTCTTAGTTAACAGAACTACTTTGGGACCATAAATTTTTGTCGGATTTCACAGGATGTCGGAAAACTCAGGTGTCGGATTGCACAGGTTCCACTGTATTTACTTATCCTTTTTAGTTGAGATATTTTGAGGTTTTTTTCTTTTTAACCCTTGCTTGCTCTGTTTCCTATAATATGGAGGGCGCGGTTGGATCAATGAGTTAAGTAGTTGGATTATGTAAAAACTCATACAAGCCTATTAGTATCACCAATATGGCATGGGTTCGCACCCAGCTTTGTAAATAACAAAAAAGGGTGCACTCCACTTGTAGCCGCAAGTGATAAAGCTTACCAGTTGTTTGCCCATGATCAGTGGTTCTCTCCTAGTACTCCGGCTTCTTCCATCACTGAAACGGGTCACCATGATATAGCTGAAATATTGCTGAAAGTGGTGTTAAACACCAAAAATCAATCAAATCCTATAATATATGGAGTAACTACAACACTGACATTTGGATAAACAGACATAAAACCCCAATGATCATAGCACAATTATCTTAGGATCCTTGTCTAATTCATACAGAAAATGGAAATAAAATGTTAAATGACTAGGGCTAAGTTTTATGATGTTAAACTTTATTGTCCTATAAAGAACATTAAAATTTATACACCTGCAAATATTTTGAGACAGTAAATTGTTGTTAAGGAAGATAGAAATGCAGAAAACAGCTGAAGTTTTCACTGACTCAAAAAATAAAAAGAGTATTTTTATGAAAGATTTATTACAGCTACAAATCTTAACTATAAAGTAAAGGATGAGACATTTATAACCAAAAGGACTAGGTTTTAACTTTTAGTTTATTTTTATAGTAGGAATATGGTAGAATAGAAAAAATTTGAAAAGAAAATAAGCAGGTTTTATCTTCATGACATGACGTCACTCAAATAAAATCATTCCTACTTACATCTTGTAATACAATGGCAACAGTACATACTGGTAGATATAAAATTGAAACCATAGACTCTTTTTAAGGGACTACTTTTTTTTAGAAGGGGTCAAGTTATTGGACTGGTAATAATATTATAAATATGGTTTAAGGTTGAAAGGACAAGTATTCAGTTCTTAAAATGGGTCTTTTATAGGAGACTACAAAACAAAGAAACCAGTCTCAAGGAAACTCTCACACAGCAGATTACCCTCTTCCATGAGCCATTTTACAATGCAATGATGCTTCTTTATCCATAAAATTCAAACTTCATTGGATAGAGAAGCTATCTTGAAAAGATAACATTATGATGGCAGAATAGAAAACCTCTAAAGACAGTTTTCACTGTAAATAAACGTTAGAGAGTACCAAGAATGAACAATCCAGAGAAACTGACAACATAGGGTGCACAAAGAAAACAAATCAAAGGCACAACACATTATGTGTTGGACACCACTATATGTAAACAAACACAAATAATGTAAACAAGATACGAGACCTCATACAAACAACTGGAGGTAAAGACGAACAAAACATTGTTTTTATGCAGAAATCGTAAATGATTCTAACAAACACTAAACCAACATATTTCAAAATTAGGAGACAGATTTATAAAAGCATAATTGCTTGTTTCTGAATCCTCTATGTAATTACAATGTTTGATGTACTGTATTGTCTGATTATTTTTTAAATAAATATTGTTTAAATTAAAATTATGAAGATGATGATTATGAGCAAGAAGTACATATCATCACGGAACCAATTAGGAAGCATCACTATTTGTTTCTAAATATCAGGTACAAAGCTAATTACCTAGTTAAAGCTTCGCTGACTGTACGTAAATAATCGGCTGGCAAAATTTGTGCATTTGATGGATCAGCAGGTCTCACAAAGGCTGTAGTGGCATCATCAATAGGTCGTATACCTCGCCTGAAACAAAAAGAAAGAAATGTGAACACTAAAAGCATACCAGGCTGTTGTGCCTTACATCATCACAAGTAGCCATAACCTAGTTTTATAATATTTGGCTCTTATTTCCAAAAAAGCCATTTTGGTAACTTTGTCAGATAGGCAGCCTCATATTGGCAACTAGGCTGACTTAAAAAAAAAAAGTTTAATATAACCTTTTATGAATTGTTAGATTGTGACCATGATTTTAATACCCGGTAAAAGAGACACCAAACAGGGCAATACTATAAAACATTATGAGCAAGGACAAAGATTGTACCAAACTTTGTTCTTCCATGGACATTTAGCAGGTTTAAACTTGGTCAATACATAAATGTTAAGTTTTATCTTGGGTAACTGAAGTGTGTAAAACTGATTTATGATTAACCTTCTTTGATTCTTTTAAAAAAAACAACAAAAATAAAAAACGCATAGAAGTGTGATGTGTCCAAGGACCATATATTAAATGTCCTTGGTGTGACCAAGACCACACCCTGGTAAAAGGGTAACATACTGACAGTATAAGACCACACCCTGGTAAAAGGGTAACATACTTGCAGTATAAGACCACACCCTGGTAAAAGGGTAACATACTGACAGAATAAGACCACACCCTGGTAATAGGGTAACATAGTGACAGTATATTGACATTAATTTGCTTATGTTGACTACAATATCTATCTGGTATCTAATATTATTGTTCCTATAAATAAGGCTTGGACAACCAAAAATGGTGGACATTTATATTAGTTTATCGATGATTTATTAATTTTCCCTTTGATCTTTACAGCCATAATATCTATTATCAAGAAACTAGCGTGATATTAACATAACATCTCTGTTTTCTAGTATGGCACTATAATGATGTCACTTTACCAAATCCTCAATAAACATACTACCATTGATATGCTTTGCTCAAAATGGACTTCTCATCAGATCTGACATCTGATATTGTTCTATGAAATCCATTCTCACAAAACAAATCAACAGAAGTATATATATTATATAATGTATCATCCACAAGTGTATGTAAGTCACTTAGAAGAAGAAATTCACAAGAAGTTCCAAACAGTAGTGACAAGATGTAACATGCCCCACTCAACAACATCAGAATACTGTTATAAAACTAGCTTCCTGATTAATATAAGTCAAAATCCATTTTAGACAGTCATTTAATGAAAAAGTACAGCAGTAGTTCAAAAATTAATTGATTAGTATTAAACGCCAACCTTAGCCTTAGCAGTATTTCAGCTATATCATAGCATTTCAAAAATTAAATTACTAGTATAAAACAAACAAATATATTTTATTTTTATTGTAGCAAAATTGTATGTGTTATTGGCTGTCTTTTGTGGCTTGTATTAACATTTTACTTTGCCTTTGTGGCTTCAATTATATGATACAATAATTGTTTTTTATGCGACATAAAACTGAAATTTTGTTAAAATTCATGTTATATACCCATAATTTTTATCACATTTCTAATAGTATTTTTTTTCAGAATCTGGTTTCAATTACAAGTTTTTAGTACCAGCAGGTAGTATTTTTCAAGTAACTAAAATATACATATAAATAGACAAAAAATATATGATATATATAGTGATTCAAATGAATATAACCAACCATCTGATTTATGTTAGGTGATAAAAAAAAATATATGTTCATTTAAAGAAATGATATTAGTACAATTGTATCGGTGTACCCATAGATCTTGGTATCAAACCTTGTCGATGAAATGTCAAAATTGAAATAGAAATGTGAATATCACATTGTACTGAGAATTTTTACAACAAACAATTAATACTATCAGTTTCTTCAAATTCTCTTTTTATATATATTTGATTTTAATAAAAAAAACATACCGGTATATTATAGGGTTTTTATTACAGTAATATAGGAGATGAAATGGGTATATTATTTCATTATATTTCAATGGCATGCACAGAGAAATACACTCAATATTTACCATTATTTCGTTTTTTAAACGAATACTTTTTAAAGCAGTTTAAGATGAGAAAAAGTGAAAAATTATATTTAAAAAAAGAAAACAGTCTAGACAAAAAAAATGTTCAAATTATCTTTTGTGTCTGAATATCAAAACATATAGGTTATTGGACCCTTCCACAATCAAAATAAGACCTGGTACATTAATCCAAGTCATTTCTGAGAATACATGCTAAATAGTATTTCAGTCTGAATTTTAATATTAAAACCTAGAAGTTAAAATATTAAAGTAGTGACTGTGTAATGCCAGAATTTGTTTTTGTTATTTGAAAAATATATTGTTTGCATACTAATCTTTACATTACACTGTACAAATCTGAGAAAATGTCACATGGTATTCTAATATATTTTAAAATTGACCATATTTTAACCTTATCAATTCTTTATATGAAAATGTCTTCATAACTATTTCTTTCATGTTGTTGTATTAAGTTTTATGTTCTGAAATCCATTTGCTGATAGAAATCCCAGCTAGTACTAAAGGCATTATAGCCATCAATCACCGTTTAGACAGGAGCCTTAATAGAACGTTACAAAGAACAAAGGTGTGTTTGTTATGTCTTTGTTCAACAGAGCTTTTATACCTGACCACTCGACAACTTAAGTCAACAAGCTTGTGTCCACAATAACTAGGAAGCAGGAGGAATATCAATGGTCAGTATAACTACCATATCTCATAAAGGTAACAAATGGCCAGCAACGGTCAATAATTATTTGCCTTTAATCCAAAACAAATTGAATTATCTAATGGTATACATAATTGACAGCATGACAAACACTGACCAATGTCACTGACTTTTTATTAAATTCTCTACATTTTAACACTAAATCTAAACAAATAAGACAGAGGGTTAAGATCCTAGGAGAAAATTATACCAACATATATCAAGATATTGATACAGTAATATTAAAATTACTATTCATTTCTTAACAGATATCTGGAGAACACATGAGATCACCTTTAAAAACAAAAACAAAAACAAAAAACGTAAATGTACTTGTAAATAAAATTTACAAACATCAAAATGAGTGTTGACAAAGGAATTTATAATGTTGATCTGTTGTTAACACTAATAATATTGGTTTAAACTGTACTTTAACACCACCACATTTTAATGCCTGTCCCAAATCAGGACCTGGATTCCTAACCTGGTATTTATCATGGTCTTTTTTAATGTTCAATGATTTGTGGTGTTAAGTAATTGTTCATTCTGTTGATATTGTTGACCATCACAGTTTAAACTTTCATTTTATATTATATATAATCTTAGGTTAAATTATTGTAATATTCTGTGCACAAAATTTCAGTTGATAACTGTGCTGACAGGCTCTCACTAAACTTTATAATAACAATCAACTTGATGGGTTCTGCTTTAAAAAGCACAATAGAATTTATCAGTTGTAAGTAATTTGTTTACACCTCCCTTCTTCCAGTTTTCAAATTAATCCAAGGTGTCAATACAGTTATTGCACTTGCCGAATATTTTGAACTTATTGTCCTTATATGTTATTAGTATAATAAAGAAAAATGTATTTACAGTGTTTCTTCTTCACTGCACAACACCACTGCATTCGTTGAATTTCAATGAGATAATTACAAGCAGAAGCCTTTCTAGTGGGAAGGGTACAACTCTAGTCACACTTTTCCAAATAATTACCATCATAAGTAAAAAAAATCTAACTCATGCATGTGATATGGTTTTTAAATCTTCTCTCGTTAAAAAAAATCATATCAGTGTATATATAAACTACATGGAATGTCTAATGGTACTTTATAAGCCTTGGACCCTCTTCAATCATTGTTACTTGAAAAAGACAAACAGGGAAGATCTTCTGCTTTATAAACATTTGAGAGCCTTGGACCCTCTTCAATCATTGTTACTTGAAAAAGACAAACAGGGAAGATCTTCTGCTTTATAAACATTTGAGAGCCTTGGACCCTCTTCAATCATTGTTACTTGAAAAAGACAAACAGGGAAGATCTTCTGCTTTATAAACATCTGAGAGCCTTGGACCTTCGTTCATTGTCACTTGCAAAATATTGATTAATTGGTGTTTAATGCCAGGCTTAGCCATATTTCAGCTATATCATGGAAATATACTTTCAAGACAACAGGGAGTGTTAAGACACTTGAAAGCCTCAGATTCCAATTCATTGTTACCTGTCTTTCCTACCTGACCACATTATTCCAGGATATCCATTACATTGTATTTGTAAGCAATGTTTTGAAGACATGGCCAATGAAAGCTTTTTCAACTTCAGTATCTTTGCCAGATAAAAGTAATACAACAATGCATTCCCTTGTTAATTGTAAATGTGTGAAACATAAATAATTACTATAAAGTGACTTTCTCAATGTGATATAAAGTTTTTCCCTTTTGAAAAGAAATCCAAAGAAATAAACAATATGCTTTAATATTCACATTTCCCATTAACTTAATTGGAAAACAGAAATTTCAATAGGGCTGTTAATGGTATAAAAATGAAACTATTATGTTTGTGAAACAAGATGGTATGGTGACAAATAACAAACAAGTCCATAAAAAAACAAGAAAAAAATTCAACAAAACAAAAAAACAAAAAAAACATAGAAAAAAACAGATAGTTAAATTTGTTTCCCCTTTTCTTAGTCTGATGTAAAAATATAGCAGGATTAACAGTGACTAATGTGTTTTTGTTTACCAGTATGATGCAAACGAAAAAAAGAAACATTGAAAAAAAAATATGTCAATATTTCTACAAGTTGAAGATATATAATGTTATGACAATGTTTATTTTATTTATTTACTCTTTTATGAATAAAAACTTGTATAAACTAAACTAAAGTTTGTTAAGCTTTAATCTTTAAAAAATTTAAACCGTTGATGAAGATCTTCTATAATAGTATGTTATTTATAGAATAACAATATTTTCAATTTCAAAACGTAGGCATATAAAACAGCTATCATGCTGGGAATCACGACTGTATCTAAACATTTTGAATAAATTTGACAAAGACTTTAATATTCATAGTGATGGTTTTGAAGTTAGGACTTAGTAATGGAAGTTTTAAGATCCATGTTGGACATGAAATTTATGGTCACACCATTTTCCTTTATGAATAGACGGAATCAGTTTTCAAATTCATTTCTTATACAGTATTTAAAATTTTCATTTAAATATTCAATTGAAAAATACAATATCAAAGTAATATATGATAATCATGTCATATAAGAAATTTTTGATAAAATCTTTATTTTTACATATCATCACAAAAAAATCCCCAAAAAAACCCATGTTTATGGGGTATAGAGAATCTGAATGTACAACCATTTATATACTAGAAGAATGCTTAATAAATATTTCTGGAGTAGAAAAATATGTAACAAATATATCATAAAGAAAAAAATACATATTAAATCCTTTGAAAACAATAGACTGGAACCTAATTATTATATTTTTTATATTAGGAAATGGTGGAACATGTGCATAGATCATGACTTTTTAAAGTCCTTGGGTACATGTTTTTATTCTTAATTAATGTGGCATGCAATATACACAACAAAAAAAGCATGGGATTAATTAACAAACTAATGACCTAATCACCCATACCTACAAATTGGATTGTTGTTGGCCACTGAAACATTGTATAATATTTCAACACTTACAAAAATATCTGAGATCTAGTTAGCAATAATAAATTCTTTTTGACAGTGTGACCATAACCTTGAAAGATACACCCATATTATTAGCATGATTTAATTGTTATGTATAGTTACTAAAATCTACATACAACAGTAACTCCACAACTGTTTATGCTTATGTCCAAAAGAGAAACTATATTTGTAAGCCAAAAGGTATTTTTAATAGATTGTAATATTTTTTTAGTTTAGAAATAAGAAGGAATAAAATATCGGGGGGGGAGNAGGGGGGGGAAGTTTTTTTTCTAAGAACAATAATGTTTGTTAATCCATTTTCTTTTTGTATTGCGTCAAAAACCCTAGCAGGTGGTTTTTGAATGTGAGAAATATCACACATATTTGCCATTTTATAATTTTACAAATATAGGGAAAAAATTCCTTTGTCAAAAAAAAAAAAAAATAAGACTAAGGAAAAGATAAGAATAAGATTATTAGTGTTTAATGCCACTATTTCAATTATAAGTATATTGTAGTAGTCGAATTGGTGGAGGTAACAGTAAAAAAAAAGCACTGATACTTCCTGTATCCACAACAAAATATTTTATCTTCTTGAAGGTTTATGATGTTTAACGCCACTTTCAACAATATTTTAGCTATATCATGAAACAAGTGGAAATTAAACTTTAGTGATAACAAATGGTCATAAGCACAAATGTAGATTTGAATCGCACTACCGTATGATTGAGGTTATAGAAATAAAAAATAAAAAAAAAAACCTTTAAAATTTTTCAGGGGGAAAATCATCTAAAATAAAGATTTCATATATTTACAGGAAAAGTGGTAGAAAAGAATTATATTTTCTTTTTAAATAAATGTATTTTTTTTTCTGAAAACAGTAAAAAATACAATTATTTTAACAATACAAAGAAAATGAAATTTGAAATCTAAGACTGCACAATTAGTCTCATATGAATAGTGTTACTACAAGGAAATATCAAGATAATGTCTCTTGTTTCAGTATCACTTCCTTCACTTGATAATATTTTTACAACATAAAATAAAAAAATAGAAATTACATAATCTCACCTTCTATTGTGAATTTTAGCACTGACACAAACAATAGCTTTAGATAGACCATAATGATGAGAATAAATAGGAAGACGAAACTGCCGAGAATGAAGACTAGAATTAGTACTGGACCCTCGTGAGGGTGGTTTTATATCCAATTTAGTCCATTGAAAATTATGATGCGACATCCCATTTCTTACAGTAACATCTGTACCCATTCCTAGAACAATACTAATTCCCTCATTCTCTTTAATCAACTCCAGATAAGTTTATATCTACATTTCTTCCACATTGTCCGGCTATTAAATGTTAAAACATCTATAAAAACATTTTAAATGATAAACAAAGAGACAGTTTGTCTTGTTATTGCAGGTTACTTTCTCACACAGTTATCACCTGTTAACAGGTGAACATCAAAGCCTTTTGTCAGTCTTTGTCTCTAAACAACTTCTCTTGACCATGTTAATTAACATGTTAGTCAGTCAAGATGTAAGCAAACAATCTTAGTTGACTTTTAACTTTTAGTTTCACAACAAGTCTATACAATGTAGCTGATTGGACAGCGTCAGGTAAAGATTTTATGACTTGAAATATGTAATAAAATTTGGAGACCTAATCTATGTACACTAGCGGGTTTTCTTATTTATCAGAAGTATTAAGCTTTTATACCCTTATAGAAAGGTCGTACTTGGACAATACACAATCACTTCTAACTTATCTCCGCTTATATGGATGGTAGGGAGGGGCTTACTACCTCATTATAATACAAAACTCATTTTCCTATAATTGAACTCACGATGAGGAAGAAGAATGTATAGTGTTGTGTTTATTAGCAATGACAAATTATAATAAATAAAATATATTTTTAGATCAAATGTCCACTGATCAATATTAAAATCTGAAGGAAAATAAATAACATAAAAATAGATTTATTATTATATCTAATATTTCAAATATAACATGGTATTACATGTAATATGTATTTCCTCTATAATATTTTCAAATACCAAATATACACATAAATGGGACAATGCATATTCTACATGTACAAATATGGACAAAACAAACTGAAAAATCAAACTGACACCTTGATCTTTTTTGATATTATTTTTTTTTTTTACCACTATAAAAGGAAACCATCCAATTACAGTAATTCATTACTAGTCTTAATATCATATTATTCTATCTAATTATCATAGCATGCTATTCTGAATTCATATGGTATTGTCTCCTAATAGGTTTAATTTGCATAATCAGGAATAATAAAATAACATATGTTGCAATTTCGGGAAAAAATATTTTGACCCAATAGACTATAGGGATGTTCCCGGTGATGTCACAGGCTTGAGAATTTACCTGTGTGGTTGGCAGGAAATCAAAAATTTCTATTGTCTTTCAATGAAGGCTCAACTTTAAATTGTCATTATTATTTTGTTATTTACAATAATTTAATAATTCTTTCAGAAATGAAAATTATATAGCAATAATTAATTCACATCGAAGGTTTGATAAAAATATTCAGAATAAAAAGATTGGAAATTCGATCTTGTTTTATTTAGTTTTAAAGCATAAAAATGCATTATTTCATATCAGAATTATGAATTTATCATATCAAAATTAAAAAATGTAAACTGACAGAAAAAATACGAATTTTCTTAAGTCTCTAAAACAATTAACAGAACAAACATTGGTTTGGAAATAAAAAAGTAATAAAAGTTTAAAAATTGCTTACTTTCATGTTAATTACTTTATTGTTTTACTGCCAACCAATTATTTGTTTAATGACATGCAAATTAGTGAATATGACATCACTAATGAGATTGGTGAACATTTCTATAGGATCTTGATTTGTGTTCAATTATACAAACGTTTTGACTCCTTCACATATCACAGAGATGATTCACATAATTTATACAATGTCATTTCCATTTCTGTTTTTTTAGATGAAAAATAAAAAATGTTCTCACTTTGTTCTTGTCTACTTAAGAAATAAATCATGGAAGCCAGAATGTGCTTTGAGTTTTAACATGGGTTGGTGGATATTAGTAAATTTTATCCACCAATAACACATTCTGGTTTCCATGAATTATTTTGATTCTGATATGTCTAAGAGTACAAATACAGTAGTATACTTTGATTGGAAGACAGTAATTTATATTTACGTTTGCGGACAATGTCGCACACAATCTATGCTGCCAACGGAAAAGTCAGTCACATTCACCGGCGCATGTGCGAATGAGATTATACCATCGATAAATCGCTCGTTTGTCTACAAAGTGAAAGAGGGACGTCATGTTAGAATTTTGAGTAATTGATTAAATTGATAACTACACATGTATTCAACAAGAAAAGATTTGGGTTGGTTGATAGTTTGTTGTATATATGTATTAATATTGTTCCGACAGTGTTTCAATCATAACCTGTAACCAGAACTGGTTAATACACATATCATGAATACCCATGTAGGTAAAACAGTGGCAAAATGATGAATATATATGGAAAGAAATTTTGATTGGCCAGAAGTAAGATTGGATATAATCGAGTTTAAAAGTTTTGCCGTGTTATTAATGGTCTTCAAATGACCACTCCTATTAAGCTGTTATTGTGTATGAAACATTCTTAGAAAATACCAAGCATCTATTTACATCCTGTTTGACAACTCAGTGTCCACTTGATGTATCCCACATAAACAGCAGATGCATTAAACTGGTCAAATCATAGAAACTAGGTCTTTTTTGTTTGTGTGACAGAAATGTTTTGCAGCTAGTTGAACAATTTTTTCTCTCTCAAAATTTATTAATTGCCTGTTAATTGCTTAACTTCCAAAAGCAAATATTTCATGTATTTCAAGACCAAGTACAAGTTAAACTTTCACATTTCATGAAAATATATGTTTTATCAATTGTGGCTTGGGTATTTTTTGTTATTTTGTAGGAGGCTCCATCATGGGGAGATAATATAAAATTATCATTTTGAAATGTGATAAGAACAATTGTACAGTGATACATCATGTAGATAAAGATTCTGTTTACTCTGTACCACAATATTAACATTGTACATGACAACATAAGAACTCTAGGCCTGTTACAATCCCTAAACTTACTATTTAATTGGTTTTTAATGCCATACAATATAATCTGAAAGGTGACTGATATAAAATAATCATTACAATACACTTGACTTTTACACTGACAACCTATTGTGATAGTGTGTGGCATTCGGACCATTTTTAAATGACAACAACTAGCTACTTGACAGAGATTTGTGTAGCACACTTTAAGCTTCCCTTAGAGATCAGATACAGTAATGCATTTATGTGAAATTTTTACATTAAACTTACTGTATAAATACAAAAAGGTGAATCATAACATAAAGAGTTTAAATGATTTAGACAATTTGATCAACTTTTTACAGTCAATATCTAATAATTGTTAATAGTATTCCCATGCTTACTGAAAGTATCCTGAAATTGATCAAATTATCCAATGATTTTCAAAAGTATCCCAATGCTTTCAATTAGTTAATATATCTCTTATAAGCATCAGGATACTTTCAATAAGAATCCTGAAGGAAAAAGCATCCTGTATGGCTGATGCTTCAATCCTTATTTTGACATGAATGGCAACTTGTAGAAAAAGGTATATGAACTATATATTTACTGAAAAAAATCATTTTTTGCCATAAGTTGAAAAAGGTCATAAAAAAGAAATTCAGAGACTCAGAAGAACCTGTAGCATCTACCTGGTTAGACAGGTCTACCTTATTAGCCTATGTTGAATTCAGATACCCTAAAATTTGAACCTTGTACACCAAAGGATCTTACTCTGTATCAAAGTGAATCTCCATACCAGGGTACATGTATCATACTGATGCTTTATAAATATTAATTACATCTTCAAGGTTAGTTCTTAAAATATACTTTTCTTTAATTTTCCCATTTGCTGACAAAGCCAGTATTATATCACTGCTTGTGACAAATCATTTTTAATTCATGGAAAAAAAAAGACATTAAGACCAACACAGCAACTAATTATGACATCCTCCCTCAGAAACATTCCTGCAAAAGTTAAATTCTTATCATCCATGTGGTTTCCACAAAAAAAGAATATGTATGAAATATTTTAAATCTCATGTTCATAGATCGTGTAATTAGTAATATTTCATTTTAAATTTCTAAGAGTTAATATGTTAAAAATTTTAATGCATCTGAATTAGTAATTTAAATAAGTACTTATACCCTTTAATTTCTATTCAATGTTTCTTTGTAATTTGTGATATATATATAATTTGTACATAATGAATTACAACAAGTAACTATAGTTGTGTTGACAGGTACACACAAAACGATTACTAATAAAATTAAATCTGAAGTACTTGATTTCTATCTTAAAACACTACAGAGATGGTTGACAGAAAGACAGAAAAATTAACACATGTTATAAATAAGTAAATTATTATTATTTTTTAATCTATGTCTAAAATGTAGCATAAAAGCATGAATTGTTTCCCTTCCAGAGCATATTCCGGTTTTTTTAGTGGGGTTTCATACTGCTCAAACTTTTCTGTAGTATTATGTGAACCATTGTTTGTATTTTTGCCCCTTTTCTTTTGGCCATTATATTTTCTTGTCATTCTTTGAATTACAGCTTCTGATTACTTTTTGGTATCTTCAAACTTTTTTTAACAATAAATGAGAGGACGTAGAAGTTGCCACAAGGTATAGCAAAGTCAAAATTTTTAATTGGAAAATTTCCAAGGAAGGGCGATTTCAGCTGATATAGGGCAAGAACTTTGCCCACTTCGCCTGGTTTGGTGAGCCCTGGAAATACTTTTTGTATTTTCTAAATATCTTCTTTTTAGCCATTTTAATACATGGAAATAAATATCACAAAAGTTACAGATTTTAAAAATATAGTTAAATATCTGAAATGACAAAAGTCATGAAAACATTCTTAAAATAACAATACTCTTGATGCGTTAGGAGCTGTCATGATGTATGACATAAGTAACTGATGACTTTAAAAAACACTTGCTTCACTTTATTGAATGTTTTAAGTGTGTTAAATAAAAAGCTAAGTACCCCGCTATGTAAACAAGTATTTAAATTTCCCAGAAACAAATGGCAAAATTTCATTCTGTTCCGCATTTATTCCTTTCCTTGAAACTCTTTAAAATTTACACAAAATTATTAAGCCTTCAGTTCTATATTTAAGAATCATATACAAATCCCATGTATTGTAAAGTAAGCAATAACTTTTCCATTAATAAAATGTATAGGTATTTAAATAAAAAAAAATTCCATAAATAAAAAAAAGGCCCTTAGTAATAACAAAAACAGTTTACTTAAGTAAGTAAACATCCTGCTTCTTTGCAGAAGTCACGATTACATCATATACCAGGTACAAGATTTAACCAATTATTATGCCTAATGAGTTAATACAACCACCCATAGATTAACAACACGTTAGATTGGTAAAGTGAAAGTAGAATTTTTTTATGGTAGTATTTTTTACAAAATACACTTAATGGATTAAATTACTACATATTATGTCATCATCATTAAATGTATTAGATTACAATCATTGAAATTGAAATTGAAATTTTAACATGACTGTGAAATGATGTTAAAGCTTTTATAAACATCAATAAAAAAAATTGATAGTCTAAATAGTCAAGATAGTTATACATTTTTTTATACCTGTATGTCACATCAGATTTATCTCCCTTAATCACAGTGGCTGATTATAGAAAGAGAGATAACTGCTGGGGGCAAAATGAAAATGAATGTTTCAAGATTTAAAGGTTGAAGAAACCTACTTGCTGTATTAAGTGTATTTTCAAGAGAAATTAAATGATTGGCACAGACATGAAAAGATACCAATTTGATTCTGAAAGAAATATATAAATTTTAGAGAAGTTTTTGTGGAGTGAAAATAAAAAGTAAATAGTATTACAAACTACAACAATAAGTAACTGGTATATATCGGGCCATATCAGCAATATACATACATATGTAAATATAAATATTAAACATTGACCTAAATACATTAGTAATACTAGATATTTCCCAAACAAACTTGAAAAAAAAAAATCCTTCAATCTACTTTATCAAAATTAGCAAGAAATTCATCAAAAAACTAATTTTTGTATCAAACATGTCTTTGCTTCATGAACATTAGTGTAATAATTATGCTGTGAGCAGACTTGTGAACATAAACAGAAAATGTAAAAATACAAGATTTGATTATTCATGACATACAATGCAGTCATAGTCTATGACAATTCTAATGTTGATAAAGTTTATTTACACTAAAACAAGTATTTTGAAAATTAACTGTAAACTAATAGTTTTAATAATGTTTTAAGTACTTTAATGCTACAATATCTAAGCTACACACATTTCTTATCTATAGTCATACTAATTTGTGTGTACCATCTTGTAAAATGCTTAGAAAATTATTTTGTGACTGGGTACAGATTACTCCCTTCACGGACAGAGACTACAGATGGTAATTCTCTCCATGGGTTGAGACTAGGCATCTCTCCATGGGCAGAGACCTCCATATGTAGAGACGACAAATGGTCATTCTCTCCAATGGACAATTCCAAGGTTCCTTTTCTCCATGTGTAGAATTGCTGTTTTTAATCATTGTTTACTTGTGTCACTATTTCATTATAATACAGGTATGTGAAAATACTGCAATTGGAAATACAAGTCACTAACATACACAATACACATAGTTCCATATCTCAATTAAGTTCCATGCAATTTGTTTTTTATGCCAACTTTTACAAATGAAGTGAAAATAAGACACATGGAGTCATCTACAGTATTTTACATGAATATATCATCAATTATTTCAACTACCAAGCTGAAGATCTACCATACTTGAAAAACTGGTCACTAACAATATCTTACAAAATAAAGTGAATTTTTATTATAATTAATTTTTTTCTTCTCAAAACTAGTATTTTTGAAATACCACAATATTTACATTCTATTTTAAAAATGGCTATCCTGTAATTGGGTGCTATAAAATCACAATTTTTTTTCTGTTTGATTAAATTTTCACACTACAATATGACAGAAATATTGCCAAAGAAGGCTCTAAACAATAAACAATTATAATAAATTAAAATTAATATGTCAAATACATCATACATTATTGTAGCAAAATTATGTACTAAAAAAATTACCAGGCTATAACTGTAATATTGTTGAAAGTGACATTAAACCCTAACCTCTGTAAAAAAATGATACAATAAAAGCAAAAGTAGAACCGATTGTTTACAGTCAAACAAGATAAGATAAAAACTTGCTGTATAAAATTATTGGTTCTAAGCATTGATTTACTGTTCTTTTATTATAGAAGCTGTAATGCTGATATAGATTTGTGACCGAACCATAGCCTTATTAACTTCTGACAAATTAATACAAAAATATCCTTGATCGTTATTAAAAATCCGCACAATCACGATTTAAAATCTACAGCCCATATCTACGATTGCATCATAAAAAAAGGTAAACATACTGGTATCTTTGATCTTAGCTGTAGAAAATTTCCTGACAAAACTACTAAACACACAAGTTGGTTTGACTTTATGAAGCAGAGCATGTTAATAAGATTGTAGAATGTTGTTATATCCCAATTTATCTTTAACATATTACACACTGGAACTAGATATATATACAAGTCATGCAATTCTGCCATTACAACTGGCATGCTCCTGACCTTCAACTTATGTTTCCCCCGTTAGTCTGTACATGACTTTAATGCACTGTTATGTGACATTCGTACAACAAGCTTAATCTTGAAATTTCTCTGTTTTAAAGCCGTCCACACAAGGGCAAAATAAGCCACTCTTGTTTAAAAAAAAAAAAGAAAAGATTAATAGCTGACCTTCCATTTTAAGCATATACCAGTATAGAAAATTAAAAATATGTACTATTTTGAAAACAGTCCACTTCTTTCATTACTTTTTTGTAAGGGTCAAATTCTTAAATGTTGACACTTTCCATTGTCTCTGTGGTTCCGGTCATGTCAATGATAATACATGTAATGTCAGGTCATGTGATACTATGGGGGCAGCTAAACAGTGATGGCCAAGAATTCCACCAACATCAACAAATGAACTATCACCTCTAATCTCAAATCAATGAACACAAAAAAGACCTTGACATATAGTGTTGGTAATCCATGGCCTGGCTTGTGACAGGTACAAAAATGTGGCAGGGTTTGATTGATTTGCATTGTAAAACTGTATAACAATGAAATACTGAAAACTTTGCCAACTTTTCTTTTTGATGTAAATCCTAACAACAGATACAGTATACCAGGACAGTATATAGGATATTGAAGTGATGGAAAGTCAACAATCTATTTAAAAAATTTACACACAAAATACGGAGCTTTTGTTGAAACTGTGTAAGTAGGGCCGGGAAGTACAAACAGTACTCCTGCTATAATTCTAACAACTAATTGACAAAAGTATTGATTTATACATTCTATTATCCATAATCAATAATTTCTATTACTTGATATTAAACTATCATCAATACGGTAAACAAACTGCAAGGTCTTGTACAATTTGTTCTTTGACTATAAGGCTGTTGTTGTGTTATTGTTACTATACAACGTCATATTTCTCATTTCCATTTAAATTTTTAGTATCAAATCATCCTTTCTATCTATTAATTAGACATTATTGGCATTCAAAAATAAATATTTACAATTCTTTAGAATTGATAGGTAGTGTTTTGACATAATTGAATCAATAATTTTGATATTTTACCCTATCAAATGTTAGTTATAAAGTAAAACCTGTCTTATGTGACCTTCCAAGGGAATATTGAAATAGGGTCACATAAGACAGGTGGTCGCTAAATACAGTTTTAATTGATATGAAATGCACTGTGAAGGAAAATTAAAATTAAGGTCACATAATATAAGGTGTTGCTTAATAGAGGTGGTCACTAAAGCAGGTAACTGTATCTGTGGCATAATGGATAGTGTGCTCGCCTCGAGTGTGGTAGATCGTGGGTTCGAGCCCCGGTCGGGTCAAACGAAAGACTATAAAATTTGTATTTGTTGCTTCTCCGTTAAGCCCACAGCATTAAGGAGTAAGAGCAAAGACTGGTAGGCTTGGAATCAAAATAATGTGTCCGAGTGGAGCATGTCTACTAGTAGACTGTTGTTTCAATGAGCTAGCACTATAAAAATCCAACTCAGCGTGTTGATCTAGAACAAAGCGGACCTCATCATCGTCTCATTGAAATTTAACTTATTCTTGTCATGATATAGCTGAAAAATTGCTGAGTTGGCATTAAACAACAATTACTCACTCACTCACTAAAGCTGGTTTATTATGGTTGCCATTACACAGTCATTTCAATGACAATACAACAGTCCACAGTCACACCTGCTTTTATCCAAACTGTATAAAGTTATGATAATTGGCCATGACTAAAACTAGAATACATGTTGATACAGGTACTAACAGGTAAATAATGTGTGTGATGTATACTCTGAAATTATTCAGTAACATTAGTCTACTTATCCTTGTATGCGAATGACCATTTAACTTTGGGGGGGGTATGCATTCTTTGACAAAAAAATTCAGATGCATTGAGGTAGTAAAATAAAACTAAACTGTCCCCCTCAAGAGAGACCACCTCTCTTATGAGTCCACTTTTCAATTGTAGAGGTGATGGCTTTATAAGAGGGGGTCTACAGTATAGCCTATTATATTTCAAACCATATGCTTTATAGAGGATCTGAGCTTTTTATATAATATGCATATTCAGTCTTCAACAAGAATAATTAACAATTCTATAATACAAGGCAGAAATGTCTGAAAAGCAATGCAAAAATGTTGATCGGCTGCATGTAATGTTAATATAAGACAATCTCCAATCAGTTGATTGATTGATTGATGTTAATCTCCAATGAGCACCATGCAGTTTTAATTGAAAAAAAAAACAAAACAAAAAACTGATCTTTAAGTAGACCATATTATTATTCATTGTACTAAAAATTACTTTATATGTAAGATTTTATAAATAAACTTTCGCTTCTATAAGAAAACAATATCTTGAAGCTCAATGCAGTGAAATTTGACAGCCAGAGAGATAGCTTTGAGGTGTCACTTTTATCTGTTCCTAAATTCAATAATCATGCTATAATTAGCATTTCTAA
>MJUT01038264.1:1338903-1358543 GCA_002080005.1 Gigantidas platifrons | reverse complement strand
CTAGTGATATCATAGGCTACTGAATGTATGGAGGACCCAGGTATAAAATAACATACATACACAAGATACCCCTAGCAATGAGCAGGAGGTCAACAACACAACACTAGTGATATCATAGGCTACTCAGTGAATGTATGGAGGACCCAAGTATAAAATAACATACATACACAAGATACCCCTAGCAATGAGCAGGAGTTAATAGCACAGCCCTAGTTATTTGATGTCACAGGCTAATGAATATATAGGAAAGTACAAATGTATAAAACAACAACCATAAACAGTGTGCAATCACTGCCATATATTCCCTAAATAGAAAAAAATATATATTAATGTACAGTAATAGTGCTGATATATAAAAAATGTATGACTGTATTCATATATATATAATGAATTGACAGGCTTGACAAGTCCTACTTAATTATGTATCCTTAAAATGATTTTTTTCTTAAGGTTTGGTTTCCCTCACTTCTATATCATATTACCTTTAATAAAATGAAATGAAACACAAAAAAACTATCTATCAAACAAGCCAAACACCACAGGTGGTTATCCCATGACCAAGCAGTCCCATTGACCAGCTAGCTGTCATGGACTTCAGTGGAACCTCAGATGACTTTCCAGCTCTTTATGGGTATACTGAGATGTACGACATAGCACCCCACTTCTCAATGAACCCAGAGGACCTGCAGCTACAATGGCAAGATTTTATACAACTCCTCAACACAATGCCAACACAGGACCAGTGACCAGCCTGCTTCATTTACTACACAATTCAGATGACACAGGACTCAAGAACATGTACCCATTGGTGTACAGGCTGTTCAGCATTGCCACCACTCTACCACTTAGTACAGCAGAGGTTGAGCGAATTTTTCACAGGTGAAGTTGATTAAAACCAGTCACAGGAGCAGCATCAAGACAAAAAGACTGAACCACCTGTTGAACATCAAACTCAACTGTGACAAGACAATGTTGGAACATGTCCTACAACCTACAATCACCAACTTCTTCCAGACAAAAAACAGAAGACTAAACACCATGTGTTAATATGAACATTTTATTTAAAAAAACTAGTGCTGAAGTTGACTTTGTTAGTGCTGCATCGTCTTATGTCTCTTTACTATAATGTAATGAATGTTATTTAATGAAATACATTTGCCATTGACTTCATAATAAAGTTGCTTAGATACTAGTAATTGATGCCATTACAAACCAATACAATTTAAAACAAAAGCACAAAAAGTTTTTTAAGTGCCCTTCTTATCATTAAAAAATGCCCTGCCCTTTGCTGGCACCCTGCCCCTTTCAAATTCTAGCTGGAGCACTGTTTATCATGTTTATACTTTTAATGCCCTTATGGGGCCCATGATTTGGAAATAAAATATCTTGTATCTTACTAGCTCTAGTCACATGACTGAATCTGCACTTTTTAATTTTTTTTTTAAATTGACATAACAAGGTATCAAGATGAAACACACAGACAAATCAATTTCTGATTGCCATTACAACAATGAAGACATGGATGATGCAATCATTTTTTCCAATATCTAATTCTATTACATTTCTTTATTATTAGCAACAACCAAAATAAAGCAAAAAAATCATAAATTACAGATGCTTAAATTAATACAATTCCCAGAAGTATATCAAGTTTTCCATATACATTATATATCCGTTAATAAATACATGTAGTTACATTTGTACATGCATCAATTACCTAAAAGAGTAAAGTTGTAATACCAATATGTGGAATTTCATTTTAATTTTCTAAAAAAGAATTACATGTGAGTGACTGTCAGTGATTGTTGTTTAACGCCATGTCAGCAATATTTCAGCTATATCATGGCAAGAACAAGTTAATTTTCAATGAGATGATGATGAGGTCCGCTTTGTTCTAGACCAACACGCTGAGTTGGATTTTTATAGTGCTAGCTCACTAAAACAACAGTCCGCGGGTAGACATGTCGCTCCACTCGGACACATTATCCTGATTCTGAGCTGACCAGTCTTTGCTCTTTCTCCTTAATGCTACGTGCTTAGTGGAGAAGCAAGAAATACCAATTTTATAGTCTTTGTTTGGTCCTGACCAGGGCTCGAATCCACGATCTACTACACTCGAGGCGACCATGCTAACCATTACGCCACCGATGGTCACAACAAACAATGAATTTCCTACTAATACAATAAAATACCATTGAAAAATGCAAATGTTTCATTCAAGGGTTAATGTTATGGTGTTTAATGCCACTTTTTAAAAAATTTCAGTTATATTGTGGCGTTCAGTGTTATTAGTGGAGGAAACCAGAGTACCAGGAGAAAACTACCAAGTCGATGACAAACTTTATCACATAATGTTGTATTGAGTACACCTCGCCATGAGCAGGATTCAAACTCACAACTTTAGCGGTGATAGGCACTGATTACATAGGTAGTTGTTAATCAAGCTACCATATGATAATAATCACCATGTCATTCAAAGAAAAGTGTGAAGACATCAAGGGGTAAATAGAAGCTGTAAATGGAAGGACTGAGACAATACAACGGCCAAAAGGACAAACACTACACACATAAAACTAAAGACTGAGACAATACAATGGCCAAAAGGACAAACACTACACACATAAAACTAAAGACTGAGACAATACAATGGCCAAAAGGACAAACACTACCCACATAAAACTAAAGATTGAGCAACATCAACCACGGTTTGCATATGCTATGCACACAAACTAGACTTCCCCTTGTACTATATAGCTAACATACAGCTTTTTTAAATAAAAATAAAAATTTGTGCCACGTAAAAATACCCCCCCTTCCCCTCTCCCCCCAATAAAAAACATAGAAAAAAAACAAAAACAAAACAACAGAAGACTTGGATTTTACATTTTATTTTTCCCACTGTTACATGACCAGGAAATATAAAATTAAAACTCAAAAAATATGTATGCACTATACATACATGTTGATCATGTAGATTTCAATAAAAATATGTTATCTAAAATCTTAATTATATAAACAAAGATTTGTATTTAGTACATTCCTTGAAGATGTCATACACTTAATTAAAATTTATCAAAAGGTTCTCTCATATAAAGATTCCTTCATACAGTCAACTGGTGCAAATTAATTACGATAAAAAATCCAAAAGAGGTCTATTTAAAATAGTTTTAGATGAATTCAAGATATCTATGAGTTCCTTAGAGCTCTTTGTGGTGCTATTCTTATGTCATTCTTACTATAAACATTAATCAGGAACGATTTATAATTGATAAGAAATTGACAGAAAAATAGTTAACATTTAACATGCACATCTACACCAAAGCCATTGAAGTGGTTGCCATGACAATGTATAGGATTGCATAGACTCCTTGGTACATCTAAATAACAAAACAAACATTTTTTCTAAACAACTCAACGATATTTTTAATAAATTTTTACAAACTAAAAGGATTCTGTATTGATCAAATATTCAGTAAGACTGAAAGAAGATTCCGTTTTTCATAATAAATGGTTTTTTTTTCATAAAAACATTGTAGAACTACTGATTTGTACATGGAATGAAATATACGAAGCAATTTCAATCAATATGATTTAATACACATTTACATTGAAATATGGGAAAAAAATTGGTTAAAATGTAAAAGTAAAAACTTAAAATAAACTTGAGTTATAATTATTATTAAGAATATGGTGTTTAATGGCACTTTCAACAATATTTCAGTTATATCGTGGTGATCAGTTTTATTGATGGAGGAAACCGGTATCCCCTAGAAAACCATCGACCTGCCGCAAGTCGGATTAGTCCCAGACAAATTTATCACATAATGTTGTATTGAGTATATCTTGCCATGAGCGGTATTCAAACTCACAACGTTAGTGGTGATAGGCACTGATTGCATAGGTAGTTGTAAATCTAACTACCATACGATCACGATGGCCACTCGGTCATAATTAATACTGGAATAATAACTTTAAATAGGCCTGTTATAATACTGACCAATCACACTGCTTGAAAAATGAAAACAAATAACAAGAGCGAAAACAGAAAAAAACAGATAGGTGGAATATATCAGTCACAGTTGTACTTTTTATACCTTTCAAACTTGAATTCAAAATAAACAAATAAATTATTAAAATTTGATTGTCTTCTTTACTTTGTACATTCAAATATCATTATGTATGTTCCCAATACCAGTAGTGCTAGTATACATTCTTAATGGTTTGTTTTATATGGTTATAAATATCCAATCATACATAAAACAAGATGTTGCATGCTACGTCTTGCTAAGAATATCCCCACTCGTTCATTTGTAAGTCGCACGGTAAACAGGAAGTAGATGTGCGGTAAACCTGGAAAGGGGAGACACAGTACAAGTCACCATGCCAAAGCCATATATATCAAATATAAAATCATTTCTTCCAGTAGAAGCTGAGATATCCGTTACGAAAGTGTGAACGGACGGACGGATGGACAAGGTGATTGCAATATAGCTCCCTCTCTACGAGTGGGGGTATAATATGTAAAAATGTACTTTGTTTACAAGTATACTTTATACTACTGCTAAGCTTGAGGTTTGTAGATACAATTGGACCTACATTTGTAGAAACCCCTTACAAATGAGAATGGGCTAGGGTAATGGTGTTTAATGCCACTTTCAACAATATTTCAGTTATAAAGTGGCAATCAGTTTTATTGATGGAGAACATTGGAGAAAACCATAGACCTGTAGCAAGTCACTAACAAACTTTACCACATAATGTTGTATCAAGTACACCTCATGAGCAGGATTCGAATTCTGAACTTTAGTGGTGATAAGCACTGATAACACAGGCAGTTGTAAATCCAACTACTATATGATCATGACAGCCCCTCCCTTACAAATGAGGATCATCATCTGGATGACACTGAAAATGAACAGACAGTAATTGAAATCGGCATTTGTAAACTCTTTTGCAGTTTTTTTATTTATCTATTATCCACTAATATGCAAAGTATGAAACTGAGAGCTTGAAATTGCTGGACAGAACAGGAAATTTAAGTTAGAAATTCTAACATGACCTCCTTCTTCCACTTTGTTAACAAACGAGCGATTTATCCATTCGGTATAATCTCATTAGCACATGCGTTGGTGAATGTGACTGACTTTTCCATTGGTAGCATAAATTGTGTGTGATATTTTCCACAAACATAAATTACCGTCTTCCAATCAAAGTATACTACCATATTTGTACTCTTAGACATATCAGAATCGAAATAAATCATGGAAGTCAGAATGTGTTTTGAGTTTTAACATGGATTGGCAGATATTAGTAAATTTTATACTTCTGGCTCGGAATAAAATACTAAAATCCGCCAATCCATGTTAAAACTTCCAACACATTCTGGCTTCCATGATTTATTTCTTAATTAACACCTCAGTATCAATTGACAATTCAATCTCTTATTTATTGGTAAAAAGAGCTTCTTTAATTCAAATGGTTTGATAAAAAATATGACAATAATAACAATTCTGAAAATTCAAAAACAAAAATGTGAGATTCAGTTTTATTGGCTTACCAAAGTTATTTCCCCTGAATTATTATATATATTCATGCTGATTCAAACATATCTACATTTGTATAGATATTTTATAAGGATGATATATATGTGTATTGTCAATTGAACTTTGTATTACCATACAGAACATTTTGTGACATTTAATATAAAAGAAGTGAAAAACTTTGGCAAATTGTCAGGTATTAAGACTATCTTATCAAGAAAATGTTTTATCGAGAAAATATATTGCTTGAATTTTTTACCAAAGGTTTGGAAGCCTCTTCTTCATTTCTTCATTTATGTGTATTTGTATCTAAAACAATTGAAGCAAAAATGTACAGGTGCAAATTAATTCAAAAATATTATTAAGATTATGAAAAGAATATGGTACATATATATGTAACAGTTCTTTGGTTATTCAAGTTGGGATAACCGCTATGCAATCTTGATAAATAAGCGAGCTCAAAAACATCCATTGTTTTCCAACACTGCCCTTGACATTTATTCCAAAGCTGGCATTTTTAAGACTAAATTAATTATTTTAAAATTCTAAATTTGTAAATAACATTTTCAACAAGATTTTTGCTATAAATATGTAAACTGATATTATGGGTACATTTTTTTCTAACACAAACGATACAAACGACTACGCGTGTACGTGTTGAGAGCATTTTTTTCTAACATACGTTTGTAAAGTTTGCACAAACTTTGACAAACTCTACAATCGCTAAATGTGCGTCTACAGTTTGTCGTTTATCGTTTGTTGCATTTGTTTCTAATCTCAACGCTGAATCAATTACAGACACATGGACTTTTCCCGCCAAAACAAAGATGGAATCTAATAAAAGAAGAGATGAGTTTATTTACCAACAACATGTGAATACATATTATCAGGTCAAACAGGGTCAGTAAACTCTGATTAAACGATGTATTTGTTTCTACTTTTGCAGCATTTAACAAACGACACACAGCATTTAACAAACGAAACACTACGTTTGCCAAACTTTGGTTAGAAAAAAATGCACCCTTCATAACCTTCAGAATTATTGATGTTAAAACATGTTTTAATTTGATTTATTTACAAAATCATCCATTACAAATAACTAGCCCTGAAAAACATGTCAAGAATCGGTCTGATCCTACCACAGATAATGTATTTACTGTAGGATTTTTTAAATGGTCATAACCTTTGAACTCTGAATTTTAGATCAGATGTCACCTCCAACATTATTATCCCAGGATTTCTTATTGTTCCTGTGTAACTGATATATATAAAAACACAGTAAATAAGTCACTAATGTTCTTAATTAACCCTTTGATGTAGAAAAAATATATATAATAGGATATCCCAGTCAATTAATTTCTAAACAAATGAACAAAATCTAAAACAAATGAATAAGACATTGACACATGAGAACAAGTAAGTTTTATATGAGATTTGTTGACATATATCTCTACAAACATATTTTGGTAGCATTTAAATTCCAAGTATCCAGGCAAAGAACAAGCATACAAGGGAAGTAACTCCTTAATGTATCTTCTGTAGAAAAACATCCAAATACAGTCAACTCCACTTATTCGAATATCCCATAATAGAATATTGAGGATAATTGGATATTCTTGCAAAACAGCAAACCATTTCTTGAGTTTTAAAGGAAAAAAACTCTGTTTATTTGCATATCGGAGAAGTGAATATACCGGATATTTGGATCTAAATTTTATATATTTACAAATGATCTGATCACAACATTTTCAAATTATGTTAACATTGAACCTGCTCTATGAACAATATCATATGCTTCAGATAAGACTCTTTCTTTGTACATCTACAATGTCCTAGCATGCCGCCAATCTATATCCTGTGATTATTAAATCTGTTTATAGTTTATATTTAATTGGGCAATGCTTTCATTCATACATGTCTTGTTATAAAGTTAAGCCTTTCAGTAAGAGGTGGTATCAGGTACATGTACTTTTACCTGATTTTAAATTAAAGAGTGTTGCATAAGATAATGATATTCATGAAAAATTTTCATATTTTAATAAAAAGTACCTCCTGAAAAAATGCCCATGAATATATATTTTTGCTGCATTTATTAAATGTATATGCAGAGCTCACCAAACCAGGCGAAGTGGTCGACTTTTTCGCCTTGGTTTCAATGAAATCGCCCAATTTCTGTCAAAAAGCGAAGTTTTAGTCACCCTTGTCTGTCTTTTCAAGTCCGTATTTTTTTCACCAATAATCATACTTTTTCTTCAATACTGTATGTAAAATCAGATGTTTAAAATTAATTCCTCTGCTGATTTAACTATAGCTGAGCAGTTTTGTCAAATCAAACAAACAAACAAAATGAGATTCTCGTTATCATTATCGGTTCTCCATTGTATCTACTAGTAAATAATTGTGATAAAAGACTTCTCTTTCAAAGGGTCGACAGGAAGTCAAGGGAGACAACACCAGGGAGTTGAGATACTTCCTGTAGAAGTTAATTAATTAATCTAAACCTTGTTTCCTGACACCTTTAAGGTTACTCTCCACTAATTTTAGTAAGTGGTTTTAAATCAATCTGGTTTGTTTGATTTTTGTTTGTTGGACATATTTTCTAAAATTGATGCCATGTAATTCATTAATGCTTACAATACTATTTTTATGTCTAATTTTTGCATGTTTGATAATTTTAGCAAATACTTCACCATTTCTACTGATTCACTCTAACAAGAGACATAAATTCATAAAATCATATAATGTATTAATTTTATATTTACATGTTATATATATAGATATTGATGACATATATCATTCCACATAAAGTTCAATCTGATTAAAATCAGATCTCTCACTTGCTCCCCTTTACTGGTGTATTGCTCAGTGCCTGCAACATACATGTATCAGTAAAGCAAGCAAGAGAGCTCTTTGAGATTTGCATGTATACATGTAATTTTAAGGTACAAACACTGTTTTTATAATGAATGCAAATAAATTTGTAGTTACTTCTCTCTAGGAAACATCATAACAATGTCAATAATGAATTTACTATGTTACTCAGTCTAGAATGGCCATTTATGTGTCATAACAGAATTCCACTTGGTTGCATATCTGGTGTCAACAGAGAAGAAAGTGTTCTCTGGTGGAAAAAGGAGGAAACCCTCTATATAGTGCTCAAATACCCTCATTTTCTAGCTGTTTGGACTAAGTTTGAAACATTTTATTTCCAAATATTTTGTTTTAAAAAAGAGGAAATAGCTAATCAGAGGAAAACTTTCATCACTGTGTCAACAATGGTACAATGTTAATTAATTTTTAGCAACTAATACCATCTACTACAAGACATGAGCATGGAATTAGGGTATCATGTAAAACAATTCACAAAAAATTGCTTGCTCAAAATACAAATCAAATCAAATATTTCATATTAATGGCCCGGCTTGTCAACAAGGGACAATAACTATCAACAAAAAAAGGCATACGTATGTAAAAAAAATGGGGTAGGTAGGTGGGGATTTTGTTTAGACAGAAACCGTTGGTGCATTATATAAAACATGTACAAAAGTTGTTTGTTATGTTTCATCCAGAAATGTTATTAATTCTCACCACATCATATTCTTAACTAGTAACTAGTCTTATTATGTACCTTTTAGGCTTTAGAATTTTTTTTTATTCAAGTTTCAACTTCACAAGGAATGAAGTTCACAAAAACAATCTGTACAATTAACAGTCCAAGACATTCATAAACAGAATATAACCAATGATTGGGATTAGAGGGGGTCATGTGCCATTTATCACATTCCATCTGAAAATGTCCCATTGAAATCAGAAATACTTACAAAGAATGTTAAAGAATGGCCCATTGAAATTCTAAATGTCAATAGAAAATGTCCCATTATTAAAATTTTAATCCTAATCACTGATATAACGGATGCAGATTAAAATAAAGTCTTAGAAAACATCTCTTTTCGGGAAATTGCAGTGATTTATTGGGTGAATTCTTTATTGATCAATAAAAACATTAGGGATGGGGATAAAAAAATAAGGTCGACTGGAAAACCAGAAGCACATACCGGTATATTTTTCTCTTTGGCCTTACTTTAATTCATTTATCATATTTTCCATTGGTCCAAATCAACTTTCACTAACCGTGGGCCACCGGACCACTGCTAAAGTCGATGACTGAATATGTTAGCATTAGTGAAAAAGATGTTTTATGCTTTTAGTTTACTAAAGCACATTCCCACCCCAATGACACAGAATATGTACAGTCCATAGTCCCTGCCAATATAAAATTGTATTTCATAATGCTTGAGGTTTACAACAATATTATAAAATATATATCCTCATAGAATATGTTACATATATATCTCATATCATGATATTATTTAAATAGGGATGTTCGCCGTGATGTCACAGGCTTGAGAATTTACCTGTGTGGTTGGCAGGAAATCAACAATTTCGCTTGTCTTTCAATGAAGGATCAACTTTAAATTGTCATTATTATTTTGTTATTTACGATAATTTAATAATTCTTTCAGAAATGAAAATTATATAGCAATAATTAATTCACATCGAAGGTTTGATAAAAATATTCAAAATAAAAAGATTGGAAATTCAATCTTGTTTTATTTAGTTTTGAAGCGTAAAAATGCATTATTTCATATTAGAATTATGAATTTATCATATCAAAATAAAAAAAATGTAAACTGACAGAACAAATATGAATTTTCTTAAGTCTCTAAAACAATTAACAGAACCAAAATTGGTTTGGAAATAAAAAAGTTATAAAAATTTAAAAAAAGGTTACTTTCCTGTCAATTACTATTGTTTTACTGCCAACCAATTATTTGTTTAATGACATGCAAATTAGTGAATATGACATCACTAATGAGATTGGCGAACATTCCTATACTGGAAATAGATCATGATTACATGAACTAAACTTACACAGACACCTCCAGAGGAACTGGTTTCCTGACATATCTTCCTGTCATGATCATGACTGCTCAACATCTGTTCTCGGTTTGCAGTTAGAGTGTATTTGGGCGATTGTTACTGAATACATTTCTCTGTGGTAGTAAACCAACAAACCGATAATGTTCTGTTTTCGATTGCAAATTTTGCCTGGACTGGAGAGTGGAGTGGATTATATTATACGTTCGTCAGATATTATTCAATGAACAAATAGTTCTATTAAATAAAGGAGATACTTTTCTTATCAGTATAACATAGATTTCGTTCAATAACAAATTAATGATCGAATGTGAGAAATAAGGACAAAGTTACAGGTGCCCTTTACAACTCTTCTCCCGTATCGAATCAAAACAAATAAAATGGCCGAAATATTTCCCAGACTTCATTTCGAATTCAAAAGATATGTCTTAAAACCCCAACTTAACAATACCACCACCAGCGCACGACAACTGTTTTTAATAGTGGAGTTTGCATTTAGATGATGTTTACTAGACCAAATTACCAAATGAATCGGTGTTAGTAAAATATTTATTAATGTATAATAACAGAGTAGATAGATTCATAACCACCAAACCAATGAAATTTGACATTTATTTTGAACAATGACTACACAGATCTTGATTGCTGCTGATTCTCTAGAGGTGTTTAAAGAGAGAATCAGCCTACACAACTTCTAGGTACACCAATTGTTTTTATCCAGTTTTTAACCTGTAACATACGAGTCTGATTTTAACCTTATGTGCGACAATACTCCAGAGGAGTCCGGCAAATTACGGAAGAAGAAGAAGAATATACACACTTAATACTGACATCACAGAAAAATTGGACATACAATTTTATGAGAACGGAGAAGTATTTCAAGATTTTTAGCTTGATTGACTCTCCAAAATCAACATTACTAGGTGTTTATTAGTCTTTCCTTTATTTTCAAATGTTAACTTTATTTTTCTTAATAATTTTTTTATTCAAAATGAAACTATAAACACGAGGTTTGTAACATGTAACATGGTCATCATAATGCCTTTTAACTCCATTTATTGAATACGGACGGGGTAGTAACAACATTACCGAACACCGAGCAATCTTCCAAAAGGAATGTCAAAACTCATAAATCAACAAACAGACAAAATCAATCAACAACCTAGGAAACTAGGAAAACCGCATTGGTCCTGACTTGGTATAGGCATTTCTAAAGAAATGGTGGGTTGAATCAGATTTTACGGCGCCAAACCTCCCGCTTTCATTACGGTTCAAAGGTTCCGGTTGTCACTATAACAGCATTTATAACAATACAGACTGTAGATAAACATGCCCCAGTAAAGAAAAGAAAACCATGTCAAAATCCAGCACCATTTATAAATAAGGAATTAAGAAAAGCTGTGTACAAAAAAGACAGTTGTATAATAAATGTAAAACTAAAAGTAACTGGGAAAATTATAGACAACAGAGAAATCTAGTAACAAAAATTAAGAAAAAATCTTAAAACTTATTTCTTTGAAAGGTGTATAGGTGGTCCCAAATCAAAGGATTTTTGGCCTACTATCAAGCCGTTTATTACCAACAAAGGTAGCCATTTTACTAAGAATATTATACTCTGTGAAAAAGATGAAATCATAAATGATCAAAACATGGTAGCAGAATCTTTTAATGATTTCTTTATAAATGTGGCAAAAGATATTGGAAAAGAAACTGTTGCAGATAAAAACCATCCTAGTATAATTGAAATTAACAAAAATAAAAAAGATATACCTAATCTTGAATTTAAGGAAATATCTGATGAAATTGTACATAAACAGATAAATAAGACCAGTGTTAAAAAAACAACAGGTAGAGATGGTATATCAGCTAAATTTTTAAAACTAGCTAAACCTGTAATTGCAAAACCAATAACAAAAATGATAAATAAAACAATAACAAATTATGTGTTTCCAGACCAACTAAAACAAGCACAAGTTGTTGCACTACACAAGAAGAACAATGCACTAGACAAAAGTAACTATAGACCGGTACGCATACTACCTGTTATTTCAAAATTCTTTGAACGGGCCATCAACGAACAGTTAACAGAATATTTTAACAATCACTTCCATCCATCTCTATCAGCTTTCAGATCAGGCTACGGTTGCCATACTACACTACTAAAAATTATAGAAGATTGGAAACAGGCACTAGACCAAATAAATACATTACAGCTGTACTAATGGACCTATCCAAAGCCTTTGATTGCCTACCACACAAATTATTATTACTTAAACTTGAAGCATATGGCATGTCAAAATCTGCATTACAGTTAATTGAAAACTACCTGACTAACAGGAAACAATGCGTCAAAGTTGGTACCACACTAAGCAACTGGCAAGACATCTACAAAGGCGTACCGCAAGGGTCAATTCTAGACCCTGTACTATTCAACATCTTTTTAAACGACATTCTTCATTTTACCACAAACAGCACACTTTATAACTATGCAGACGACAACACTCTCGCACATGCAGATGATAATATTGATAAAATAGTTGAAACTTTAGAAAAAGACAGTCTGGCATTAATAGAATGGATTTCATGTAACCAGATGAAGGCAAATCCTGATAAATTTCAGGCCCTAGCTATTGGTAAAAAATCAATGGATAAAAATATTGTTTTTGATTTAGCAGGAAATAAAATTAAATGCGAAAAAGAAGTAAAATTACTAGGTGTTACAATTGATTTTGAACTTAAATTTAATTCTCACATTTCAAACATTTGTAAAAAAGCATCTAGGCAGTTAAATGTGTTAAAAAGGCAAGGTAAATATTTAAATAAGTTAGGTAGATTAACCATATATCATTCATTCATATTATCTAACTTTAACTTCTGTTCACTTTCATGGCACTTTTGTAGTGAAGCTAATACAAATAAAATAGAAAAAATTCAGGAGCGAGCACTAAGATTTATTTAAAATGATTATAATAGTACATATGAAAACTTGTTAATAGTATCTAAGCTTCCAACATTAATAGTGAGAAGGCTGAGAACTATGGCTATTGAGGTTTATAAAATTTTACATAAAGAAAGTCCTTCATATTTACATGACTTAATCAAAATTAAAAATACTAAATATTGTTTTAGGTACGACAATATTAGAGAAATTCCTTCAGTACGAACCACAAGGTATGGTCTAAAATCCTTTCGATATGCTGCTGCTAAGCTGTGGAACGAGTTGCCAAACCATTTTAGAACACAAACATCTTTTAATCAATTCCAAAATTTAATAAACTCATGGAATGGCAACTCGTGACGCTGCAATGCTTGCTGCTCGTATAAATATTTTTCTAGAATAGACATTGCATGAAATTTGCAAATTTCATGCAATGCCTATTCTAGAAAAATATTTATGCTTTTTAGTTTAAATTGTGCTTTATTTTAGTGCTTATCTATTTCTACACGAATATTTTAAAATATGTTTTAGAAGTGCATGAATATTTTATGTGTGTTTTGAGTTGATTTGCTTAATTATAGACTGCTTTTAGTGCTTAGCTATTTCTACATGAATGTTTTAAAAGTTCAAATATTTTATGTGTGTTGAGTTGATTTGCCTCTTTGCTTAATTTTATAGTGCTTAGCTATTTCTACATAAATGTTTTAAAAATTCAAATATTTTACGTGTGTTTTGAGTTGATTTGTCTCTTTGCTTAATTTTAGATTGCTTATAATTTGCATGAATGTACTTGTATGTGTAATGTATGCTATAAATGTAGGCATCTATTTTCTGTATTGACTTCTGATCCTATGACAGTTAGTGCACATCGAGGCACTTGCCACATGTGCACTGGCTGTGGGGGTCCAGAGGTCAAGACAGAAATGTATGCATAAATATCATCTGGATATGTAGTTATATTGCCTGACAAGTGTCAAAAACATTTTTACGTCACACATTCACTTAATATTACTTTGACATTGTAGTTGACTCCCCGCTTACACCACGTATACTAAATCCTTATCTTTATACATTTTCACTATGTGAAAATCCATCGTTCATCATCGTTTCTGCAGAGACACAATATATTTCGACAAGATCTTGGTATCGGAATATAAACTTTTTAAGAGATCGAATAAGGCGAATCTTTTTGTAGCCCTGGTCCGGTAGCCTGTTTCTCATATAAAGATGACGTTTCCAGAAATCAGAATAATTGCTACTGGCCCTTGCAAAACGAATCAATTGCGAGATGTAAACACCATATGCAGGAGAAGCTGGTATATTGCTGCACATATTAGGAAAATTTATTATTTTAAAATTGAAGTCGTGCCGTTTATCCTAAATTTTAGTACTGAGTTGACCACTGTCGTCAAATTCGAGGTGCAAGTCCAAATATGATGCGGACGAAGCTGTATATGTGGTCTCTTTAATTTCCAGAAGAAATGCTGCAAATCTAGAATTATTGATAGATAAAACGTCATCAATATACCTGTATGTAAAATTAAATGCTCTAGCTTCATGAATCTTCTTATCTTTTACAAGCTTTTGAAGAAACTCCGACTCATACGAATATAAAAATAAATCGGCTAGAAGAGGGGCACAATTCGTAACCATTGGTATGCCGACGACCTGCTGAAACAGTGTCCCTCCAAAGGAGACAAATATGCTATCGATGAGGAACGCCAGCATACTGATCACTTGTTCCTCGGAGTAGCATGTCTTACCTTTTTGAATTTTGAATATGAGACTATTTGATTTGAAGGGTATCTTAATGTATTAGTGGACATGAAGAAAATACCACAGGAAATTCAGGTAAAGGTCAGTAGTATAAAAGGGACAGTATACCATATTATAATGTAATATAGCAATGAATTAACATTCAGCACTCACAAATCTTTCGGCAATCCTACATGTAAAGAAACACGTCGTGTATATATATATACGAGATAATATTTTCATATATCTATGCTTATATGACTATACAAATGTGATTGGTTATCATAATATCGTCGATATTCCACAGCACAATACATTAATGTATTGTTAAAAAGTTAAATAGAAAATTACACATCAACATCAATGATATTTAAAAAAAAAAGCACAAAAAGGTAAAATGACACAGCCAAATTAAACGCGCTCTGCTGTCTGACTATTGGACACATGTGAGCCTGATTTTAAGATGAATATAAGATAAAGATATTATTATCCATATTCGTTTAGTAACACCCCGACCAGGACTGGCATTAGGGGTGCTGGGCCCAATTGTTCTCTGTAAAATCTGTGTTGCTGTTACTATGTATTTGAACAGCAGAAAGTAGATCACTCCAGCGCGGGGCCCTAAAGCAAGGGGTCCAATGCGCTTAGGGCCGGCCCTGGCCTCAATGATGATAAAATAGTTTGACATAGCATATTTACCGGTATTTGTTTTTCTATATCAAGGTAAGTAGTATATGATACATATCTACTATTGACCACGAATACAGCACCACCACAACAATATTACTACAACACCACAGGCACAGCAAATCTACAGCACCACCGCCACAACAGTACTACAACAACACCGCCACAACACTACACTACAGCACCACACAAAAAAAACACTCTACAATATATCATACAAATGATTGCAAATGATGCACTATATGCCATAACACTACCACACAACACGCTGCAATATCATACAAATGATGCACCATAGTTGTTTAAGAGATAACAAGGGTAATAACAAAATTACCGGACTCCGAACAATCTTCCAAAGGGAAAGGCAAAACTCATAAGTATATAAACACACAAAATCAGTCAACAACCGGAAAACTGTGAAAACCGTAATGACCCTGACTTGGTACAGGCATTTCCAAAGAAATGGTGGGTTGAACGAGATTTTACGGCGCCAAACCTCCCGCTTTCATTACGGTTCAAAGGTTCCGGCTGTCACTATAACAATATTTATAACAATACTGGAACAAAATAGGTAAAATAGTAGTTAACGCAGTACTAAATTCAGTGAGGAGGGTGGAACATCTATCGTGAACCATCTCCATCAACAAACCACGAGTCCTCTGAAGTATTTTAACTACGAAAGTAAATGTCAAAAACACTGTTACGTCACACATTGACAAACATATTTTTGACATTGCTGTTGACTTCCTTATCTTTATATATTTTCACGTTGTGAAAATCCATCTGCAGAGACCGAATATATTTCGACGAGATCTTGGTATCGGAATATAAACTTTTTAAGAGATCGAATAAGGCGAATCTTTGACATTGCTGTTGACTTTCCTATCTTTATACATTTTCACTTTATGAAAATCCATTTGCAGAGACACAATATATTTCGACAAGATCTTGGTATTGGAATATAAACTTTTTAAGAGATCGAATAAGCTGAATCTTTGTATAGCCCTGGTCCAGTAGTCTGTTTCTCAGATAAAGATGACGTTTCAAGAAATCAGAATAATTGCTACTGGCCCTTGCATAACGAATCAATTGCGAGATGTAAACACCATATGCAGGAGAAGCTGGTATATTACTGCACATATTAGGAAAATTTATGATTTTAAAATTGAAGTCGCCCTGTTTATCATAAATTTTAGTACTGAGTTGACCACTCTAAAAATGATGCGGACGAAGCTGTATCTGGTCTCTTTAATTTTCAGCTCTGGAGGATATATCAATGGAAGAAATTATGCAAATCTAGAATTATTGATAGATAAAACGTCATCAATATACCTGTGTGTGAAATTAAAGGCTCTAGCTTCATGAATCTTCAAGTATCTTTTACAAGCTTTTGAAGAAACTCCGACTCATATGAGTATAAAAATAAATCGGCTAGAAGAGGGGCACAATTCGTACCCATTGGTATGCCGACGACCTGCTGAAAGTGTTCCTCCAAAGGAGACAAATATGTTATCGATGAGGAACTCCAGCATACTGATCGCTTGTTCCTCGAAGTAGCATGATTTTCCTTTTGAATTTTGTTTGAAAAATATGTGGAATTGTAGCCTAACACAACAAATTTTGAGACATCGTTTCTATGACCAAGAGCTTTGTGAATTGTTCCTTTTAAGCTGGGTTTTAATTTGTCATGCGGCAGAGTGGTATATAGAGTTAAAAAAATCAAAAGTTTTAATGGAGAATACCTGAGAGAAAGATCTTGATTTAAGGTTATCCAAAAGATCTTTAGAGTTTTTCAAAATCCACACGTGATTTATGCCACTACGCGAGTAAACAGTTTCACAATATTTCTGTTGTCCATCTTTTACTGCAGACAGAATCTTTGTTAGGTGAATAGACACTTCTTTCGTCGAACAAGTTGATGATCCCGCTATGTACCTTTCTTTGTATGGTGTCTAATGGAGTTTTAGGTATCCAATACAAATAGGGTAAATCCTCAGACTCTTTACCAGAGAGAATGTTTAAAGAGGTCATGAAGGATCTGTGGTTTTCTAGGAGTTCATCTTTGTCGAACGAAGTTGGTTTGTATGTTGCTATTTTTATGCATAATTCCATAAATATCTTCTTGTTTCAACATATCTAAAGAATGAAGCACCTTTATATTTAAAAAATATAATGAACTTCCGTTTTTGATACGGCAAGCTTCCTCTCATAATGCATTTAAAATAAAAGTTAAAAGTCTCATTTTAAATGACGATGTACCTTAAATTACCATTAAATATTTACTAAATCTTTTTGTGTATACTTATTACAATGTATTGCTTCTTGTGTGTAACTTTTGTATAGTGTATTTTACAAATATGTATGTTGAAATATGTCAATGAGGGCCTCAAGGAAGATTCGTTATTAACTGACTGTGTAACCCTCTATAAATAAAGAATTTATTATTATTATTATTATTATTAATTAGGCATTCGTAGTAATATGATTTACATACAAACACGATATTGTAGAGAGCAGTGCTGGATTAACCCTTAGGCAAAATAAACACGTCCTTATGGCATCAAAGGGGCACCACAAAAATCTGACCACAGGGCAATATATTTTTTTTCAGTCAGATATTAGACTAAACAAACACACCAAAAAATTAAAAAAATGTAGGAAAAATGAAATAAAACAATATAAACATACTGCCCTTGGATGAAGGTGTTAAGGTAGATTAACACACGAGGGAACAATTATCACCCGAGACGAAGTAGAGGGTGATAATTTTTCCACAGAGTGTGTTAATCACCCTAACACCTTCATCCAAGGGCAGTATGTTTTTTTTTATTATACTGGATGCCTAATGATTCAAGTGTGCATTATGTTATTAGAAGTATAATTGTTAAAAAAGTAAAAAGTCATAAATTAAGATAGCTTACTTACATTAACAACAACAAAACATCAAATAGCAACAAATTTAACAAGATAATAACATAATTACGTATAGGACGAACGCCAGATTTTCATTTTGTGCCGACAATAATGATTTTACATATAATTGATAAACTGTTAATTCAAGTGGTTATTATTTATTTTCTCAGTTGGAAATTTTATTGCATATGAATTTAACTGATTGCTGTGTGACCACATGTAACATAGCAATACCAGAATAAAATCTAGAGGCTCAGCACTGAGCTGAGCCTGTGTCGCTCACCTTGCATTCTGCTCTGACGAAGCTTAATACAGAACATTCCATAGCCTATAGGTGCTTCCCACAGTTCTCTACATTAACATTTTTGTTTAAAAACTTTTACTAACTAAAACGAGTTGCAAGTTAAAATCATTTGGTCTTGTTTTATACTCGGCTATAAAAAAAACTTCCGGTAGAGGATGGGGATGACCTCGGGCCTCAACTCTTGGGGCATTTAATTTATCTATTCACCCTGATCATAAATATATATGATTTGGGGGAGGTGATCTCAACCATTAAAAACTTCACTTCAGGTAGGGGTGGGGTATGACCCCCGGGGCCTGAGCTATAAGGCATTTAATTTGCCTAAACACCCGGATCATAAATATATATGTCTTAGGGGTGGGGATCTCAACCATTAAAAAGTTCACATCAGGTAGGGGTGGGGTATGACCCCCTAGGGCCTGAGCTATAAGGAATTTAATTTGCCTAGTCACCCTGATCATAAATATATATGGTGTAGGGGTGGGAATCTCAACCTTTAAAAAGTTCACGTCAGGTAAGGGGTGGGGTATGACCCCCGGTGCCTGAGCTATAATGCATTTAATTT
>MJUT01038264.1:1327417-1338606 GCA_002080005.1 Gigantidas platifrons | reverse complement strand
TAGTCACCCTGATCATAAATATATATGGTTTAGGGGTAGGGATCTCAACCATTAAAAAGTTCACTTCAGGTAGGGGTGGGGTATGACCCCCTGGGGCCTGAGCTATAAGGCATTTAATTTGCCTAAACACCCTGATCATAAATATATATGGTTCAGGGGTGGAGATCTCAACCATTAAAAGGTTCATTTCAGGTAGGGGCTGGGGATGACCCCCCCCCGGGCCAGAGATATAATGCATTTAATTTACATAGTCACCCTGATCATAAATATATATGGTTTAGGGGTGGGGATCTCAACCATTAAAAAGTTCACTTCAGGTAGGGGGTGGGGTATGATCCCCCGGGGCATGAGCTATAAGACATTTAATTTGCCTAGTCACCCTGATCATAAATATATATGGCTTAGGGGTAGGGATCTCAACCATTAAAATGTTCACTTCAGGTAGGGGGTGGCGTATGACCCCCGGGGCCTGAGCTATAAGGCATTTAATTTGCCTAAACACCTTGATCATAAATATATATGGTTTAGGGGTGGGGATCTCAACCATTAAAAAGTTCATTTCAGGTAGGGGCTGGGGGTGACCCCCCCCCCTGGCCTGAGGTATAATGCATTTAATTTACATAGTCACCCTGATCATAAATATATATGGTTTAGGGGTGGGGATCTCAACCATTAAAAAGTTCACTTCAGATAGGGGGTGGTGTATGACCCCCCGGGGCATGAGCTATAAGGCATTTAATTTGCCTAGTCACCCTGATCATAAATATATATGGTTTAGGGTGGGTATCTCGGTCACATTTTCTTATACAGATTTATACTATAATATTCAATATTTAAATTAGAGTTATCTCTCTTTCCACAGATTAAATTAGAGTTATCTTTCTTTCCACAGAAAACAGATTTTGTTTTTAGAAAGCATACAATCATACACATGAATTGACTGTGGCGGCCATGTTTGTCAATGGATCGGGACGAAATGAGTAATCTTTATAGAGAACCTTCCATAGATGCTTCCTACCAAGTTTCAATTCATTTAGATCAGTAGTTTCAGAGAAGAAGATTTAAAAAATAGGCCAATCAGAAACAAGAATTGCTTGTGGCGGCCATGTTTGTTAATGGATCGGGACGAAATGAGCAATCATTATAGAGGACCTTCCATAGATGAGTCCTACGCCTGTTAACAGGCAGTTTGCATGGTCAGCGAGTTGCCGTCAATTGTGTATGACTTACCTCCCTTTGTCCTTATATGGACACATAGATTTACGAAATATATTTCCGATATTAATAATAATAATAAATTCTTTATTCCTAATTAAAGGGCCCATGTAGAGCATGATTTTGTATATTCTCTCTGTAAATATTTGTTGAAGAAGAAAGACGTTAATTTTATCACCGAGTTATTATTTTATTGTTTGCCTACCAAATGTAGTGAGCAGTTCCTAAGATGGTGGAAAATCCTTAAGATATTGATTAGGGTTTTGCTGATGATGACTCATTTATAGAAAACTATTTATTTGCAACAACACCCCTAGCATTAAATTTTGAGGATTTACCACCTCATCCCAACGCCGAAAAACCTAGAAAATTAGTAACAAAAACACTAAAAATGGAAAAGTTAGCATCATGCAGAAAATTTTCTGGGTATCCAAGAGACAATGGTAACAAATTTTTGAAAGAGTTTGAATCTTTTGCTAAATTGCATGAATTGGAGGATGATGATGATGATGGGGACGATTCCCGCAAACTGGCAGCATTTCACCTCCATTTACAGGGCCCTGCCCTAACTTGGTATAATGGTTTAGCCCCAGGCCTAGACTGGGACACAATTAAACAAGGCTTTCTTGATAAATATGTAACTATAGGGTGGCAGCATCCTTCAGTAGTCATTGAGAGTGAGTAATTTCAGAACATGATGTTAGGTTAAACCCAAGAAATAGACGATTTATATTGCCAGTTAATGGAGAAGGGCAAGATACTTTCAAAACCAGAGAAAGAAATCATGTTTAAATTCATTAATGGTTTTCCTGACAAATTGGTCTCTTATGTGTGCACCAGTAAACCGGGTAACATTTTAGAAGCCCTCTCTTATGCTAAAACTGGCGAGGCTTATAAGTGCCGAGTTCATGAGACAAATCACACTGTAGCTACAGCCAAGGTAACAGCTAGTACTTCTGAGGTAGCTGAATTGAAGCTACAGGTGAGTGAATTGGCAAATATGTTTAACAATCTCTCAGCTACAGGAAATATAGGTTCAAAGCAGGTACAAGTGACAAACTCACAAATGCCGAGCAAGGGTAGACTGTGCTATAACTGTAACAGTCCAGGTCATGCCATGAAGTTTTGTAATTGGAATGGCACTGGCAGTCTTTCTCCTGAGACAACTTGTCAATTATGTCAGCAAAAGGGTCATACAGCACGACAGTCTAGTAAATTTTATGTTAATAGGCAAAAACAGAAATAACATTCTCACTTGTCAGATTTGCTTTAAAAAGGGTCATAAAGCTACACAGTGTTACCAGTTACAAGCTAATAGTGGTCAGGAAAACTGGAGAGCCCTGGGGGACGACAGGCACGGTCGCCCAGGAAAGAGATACAAAGTGCCAGAAAACGTAGCCCACCCCCTACTAGGCGTTCACAGCATGTAGACTTTGTAAATACACGTAGTGGTATATTTCCGGACGATTCTCATGGTAATGATGTTGATGATTATGAATGAGCATTCTGGTGATGATAATTATGCGTGTCAAGGTTCAGACAATTCTAAGTTTGTGTATTTACCTGTCAAATTTAACAAATTACAAGTAGCTGCTTTGTTAGATTCTGGCAGTACGATCAGTATTATGTCGGAAGAATTATATCACACAGTACCAAATTCATGTAAATCGGGTATAAATTCGTGTAATACGGATACCGTGAAGCTTGCAAATAATCAATCAGTGGTAATCGTGGGCACAACGCATGTTAAATTGTCTGCGCAAGGAGAAAAACATAAAATTTTAGTGTATATATTGAAACAGACATCACAGCCGTTAATATTGGGCACAAGTTATTTAATTGAAAATAAAATTTCAATTGATTTTGGGAATTTGTTAATTTCACAAAACATTGCAAATGTCAGATGTGCTAAGGGAACGACCATTTATCTTGAAAAGGGGGGGATATGTTTTTTTCCTAAAAAATATTCTGATTCTCAACGTTGCTGAAAAAAATATTCTGATTTTGGCGGAGGAAAAAAAAAATAATCTGATTCAGAGTTTTGTCATATAACCTAATGTTAAATTCTGGAAAAAAAATTAATATTCTAACTCAGAAAAAAATTTTCTGAACGAGAAAAAAAGCCCATAACCCCCACTGCAAGTTATATGGTCGGTCCCTAATCGTGTAACTTTACCACCACATAGTGAATTAGGTTTATGGGGAAAACTTTCCAAAAATATTTTGTTTGGATATCAAGGTATTTGTGAAAATGCCAAACAGGGATATCACAAGGTTTCATGGTTTGTAAATCAGTGGTAATTGTTTCAAGTGACAGAACTGTTTCTATAAAACTGCTAAACCCGGGAAATGAATCGGTTGTGATTCCAAAAGGCAAAACTTTAGCTAAATTTACCAGGATTAACCGGGATTGTGCAATTCAAAGTGTAAATAAAAATACTTGTAACTTCGTCGGAAACGTGGGTATGTTAGATTCGTCAGATGATCTAGTGTCGAATAAAGTTTGTTCAGAGTCAAAAGATGGCATGAGTAGTCCAAATACTTTACATTTCGAGGAATTTATTAACAATTTTGAGAAAGATGATCAACTTAATGAAAAGCAAAACTCTAAATTGAATGAGTTTTTATATCTGAACAAAGACGTTTTTGTGACTAAAGATAATCCCTCATTAGGATGCACAGATTTAGCTAAGCATCACATTATCATAAAACAAAACTTTAAGCCGTTACATCAAAGACCTTATAGGCTTCCGCCAAACAAATGAGAGGTTCTTAGACATCACTTAGATGAACTATTACAACAAGGGGTAATTTGCGAATTAGATGCAAACGAAGAAGCTCCTATTACCAGTCCGATTGTATTGATTGAGAAACGTACGAAATCACCCGAGCCGAAGGCGAGTGATAGAGAGTCAAGTTTACGTCAGTATCGCTTTTGCGTTGACTATCGATACCTCAATAGTCAGTCCGAGACATTTAAATATAATCTTTTAGAACTTACTGAATCATTTACCGAGCGTGAACCTAATTTTATAGCCTCAATCGACCTCTCTAGTGGATTTTTTCAAATGAAAATGTCGCCCGATAGTTCGAAATATACAGCCTTTAATACATGCTTCGGCACGTTTAAATTTCTTCGTGTACCGATGGGACTTCATACATCTCCCAACTCTTTTCAGTTACTCATGGACAAAATCTTGCGCGTGGCCTTACTTTCAAATCTTGTCTTTGTTATTTAGATGACGCAGTAATATTTTCGGAAAATTTCGAGCAACACTTATCTGATTTGCAAGAAGTGTTTCAACGCTTTAGAGATGCTGGTTTGAAATTAAACCCGCGAAAATGTACATTTGCTAGATCTTCAATCGTCTTTTTGGGACATCATATTTCTAAAGAGGGCATTCGACCTCCCCGGACCGCGTTGAGGCATTGGTAAATTATCCGTCCCCACGCAATATTAAACAACTTAGACGCGCGTTGGGAATGTTCAATTGGTTTAAGAAGTTCATGCCTAACTATAGTGTAATAAGTGAACCTCTGACAAAACTTCTTCGGAAAAATGTGACATTCGTTTGGTCGTACGATTTACTGTTAAATTCAGAAGTACTTGCGTTTCCACGTTTCGATTTAACTTTTTACTTAGCCGTTGACAGTTCTGCGCAAGGAATTGGTTATGTTTTGTATCAACAACACGCCGAAAATTTACGTGAAAAGATGTGCGTTATCAAATTTGGTTGAAAGTCACTTACACATTGGCAAAAATCGTATGGACCTACGAAACTGGAACTTCTTGGTGACAATTCTGGTTATTTGCGCGGTAACAAATTCATAGTCGAGTGCGACCATCAAGCTTTACGCCCCCTTTTTCAGAACAAATTTAAGGGAGCCATATATGATCGCTGGCTTGCTGTTCTTCAGCAGTATAATTTTGAAATCAAATATAAACCCGCTGCACAAATGCAGGTCGCAGATGCACTCTCAAGATGTCAAAATGACACAAGTTTTTCAAAACGTAGTGAGTTAACGGACTCGCCTGACGAAAACGATCCTTATTTTCCTTACATGCAGGAAAATTTAGGCAATATTACATTTGCTAATGACGGAAAAGTTGAATTCGAAAATGCTAGCGTTGAAATCAACAACGTAGAATTACTTGGAGACATAGATTCGGGATATGTTGCTGATGAGGATAATGATCCATTAGAAATTTCAAAGGAGGTATCTGAAGGCAGTTTACCTCAAAACGTTCAAGTGGTATCTGAATGCAGATCACTACAAGACGGACAAATATGCAGTGAAATAAATGACGGAAGTAAATATAATTTTGCCGATTACTTTTCTATTGATCCCGGATATGACAAATACAAAAAAGTATTCAATTAGTGATTTTGATCCATTGAGAATCGATTGAAATTCACAAGATATTTCAAATGCCGATTACTTTTGTATTGATCCCGGATATGACAAATATTCAATTAGTGATTTTGATCCATTGAGAATCTTGTGATTCCCAACAAGAAATTTCAAATGCCGATTACTTTTGTATTGATCCCGGATATGACAAATATTCAATTAGTGATTTTGATCCATTGAGAATCGATTGCGATTCCCAACAAGATATTTCAAATGTCGACTTGTGTCAAATTGGTCCGTTTTCGACCGAGAGCACAGAATCTAAATTTATGATGGACACCCCAGTTATTTGTGATGCTCCTGTACTTTCAATAGAAGTTGAACAACCTACATGTAATACAATTGAAACTACAACTAGTGATCAGGTTGCTGATAGCAGTTCCATGATACCTGAGAAATTACAAAATGTAGCTTGTGCAGTCGACACAGAAAAACTGCTTTCTAACATCGAGTTACTACATGGTATTGACTTTACTCCACAAGAAGATAAGGCAATTACAAAGGGAGGATGAGACACTTATTGCCGTTATTTTGTACCCTCCCAAAGTTACAAAAAGATGTCAGGAAACTACTGTTGTTAGCTCCAGATTATTGTTTAAGTAACTGACTTTTACTCTAAGAGTCTAAGAGAACACAGAAAATGAACTCTTATCAGTTGGTATTACCGCAAGTTCTTATACCACAGATTCTGAAACTTTATCATGAGTCTCCATTAGCAGGACACATTCAACAAACAATTGACAATTTAAATGAACAATTTTATTTTTCCAGATTGCCCTCAATTTTCTCCGATTTTGTAAGATCCTGTCACGAATGCCAAGAGCGTAAGCGACCAAGGCGCACACAAAATCCGGAATAGTAGCGTATAAAACACCTTCCCAGCCATTTCAGGTATGGCAAATGGACGTTTATGGACCATTGCCAGTTACACAAAACGGAAATAGTTATGTATTCACAGCTACGGACATGTTCTCCAAATATCTATTTACAGTGGCAATGCCAAATATGGACTCAATTACGGTTTCTCAAGCTTTGTTTCAACTAACCTGTCATTTTGGAATTTATGACTATGGGAGTGAATTTATTTCTCAATGTACAGCTGAAGTGTGTAAATTACTCAACATTACACAAAATTTCACACCAAGTTTCTTTCACCATTGCCTAGGGTTATGCGATCGCACCCATAGAACAGTTGCTGAACGATTAACACCGTATTTCAAAAAAAGGCATTCAGTGGGATAGTATTTTACCGGCCATAACATTCTCTTTTAATGTGTCTGCAAACGCCTCAAATAAATATTCCCGTTTGAAATTGTGTATGGCATGCGACCGAAATTTCCACTCGCCGTGTCTAGCCTGGAAATCGACTTTAAAACCATGTTACCTGATTTTCACCATTACATTAGTCAACTAAGTGAGAAACTTAAAATTATCAGGTACGAGGTTCAAGAAAATGTGACAAAAGCCGGTGAATCAATGAAAGAAAGAGAAAATCAAAAGACCAACCCTCTACGATTAGATATTGGCGATTATGTGTACATGTTGAAAGACCCAACAGGACCGGGAAGGAAATTGAAACCGAAATATTCAGGACCGTATGTTGTTGCTGAAATTAAATCGCCACATTTGGTTACATTACGAGATAAACCAACGGGTAAATTATTTAAAAACCCCGTACATTTAGACAGACTGAAAATTGCATATGTCAGAGCTCCCAATCCAGGCAATTTCTTCCTGCCAAGAGTGACAACGCATGACAAGAATAAACAAGATGATCAACCACCCAACATAGATTTAATCAAGTTAAACGTTCCGGCAAATCATGCAGCTGACAGCAGTTTCATACTTAATCCAACAGCGGCGGAACAAGGAACTGAGAGCAATTCCTTGTCTGAATTAGATGAACCGTCGGAACCAGTCATACAGAGAAGACCGAAACGACAGATAAAGAAGCCCGCATGTTTTCAAACCAATGAGTCGAATTAGAATGAGGCAACATCAGAAACTGACAGTACATTTTATAAGATAAAGCGAATTCTAGCCCAGCGGAAGAGAGACAAACCCGAATATTTAGTTCAATTTAGGGGCGAACCAGCCCAAAACGCTGTATGGACGACTTTTGATCAGTTAAGTCCACAAGCGCAGAAGTCTGTAGTTCGCAGACCACCTCCAACGGTTGACTAAAACGTGTATATCGCACTTGCGGACAGGTTAAACAAGGTTCTTTAAAAACATTTTTGTATTTTGTTGTATTGTTGATTTTTATATTCATGCTTTAATTGATACGAAATATTTTGGTAGCCAATAGTCTGATATTAGGTTGAGATTTGATATTGTAAGTTTGACAGTATTTCTAGGTGTACTTGGCTAATGTTATGAAAGTAGTTAAATGATTTTCATTTGTATTGCACGCTATATGTATGCAAGTTGCATGGTATTTTATGTTTGATTTCAGAAGGGTTCATAGTTATGCAGGTCAACGTATTTACCAATTAGAAAAAAAAAGGAACATAGAACTGATATTTGCAATTGTACTTGCTATATGGATGTGTTTAAATCAGAAATTCTCATGTGATATTTGGTATTCGGGGCATATTTGTCTAATCATGCGGATACCTGTCCCATTCCTGCGTAAATGATACATATTTGATAAAAACGTGTCGCCAAGAAAACAGTCGGAAATTCGTCATACTGAAAGATATCGGTCGGGATTAAAAATGTTATATATAAAAAATGTGTAATTGTCGGTGTTTTGAAGACAAAAAATGTGACTTAATTTAGTCATGGGTGCGAGATACAGGACTTTGATATTTATGTATCGTCATTTTTCCCAGGGTCTCTTTGCAGTGTCAGATATTTTCGATAGCTGAAATGAACATAAAACGCCCTTATGAAATATTCTTTTAGTGCCCATTTTCAAACGGACGTCTTTAATGAAAAATGAAAGATAATTTGCAAACTCTATTATTTCATATAAATGAATATCATGTCTTAATTTGTATGTCGCCGAAAATGCATTAATGTACGTAACATTAATTAATTTGGCCACACAATTAAGTATTTAAACACATATGAACGTTTTTATGTTGGTTCTGTACAATTATATATATATACTTAACATAACGAATGATAATTTGTGTTTTGTGTTTGTCAATAGATTTTAATGAAGTATGTATGCTGAAATTTAACGTGTCGCATTTAAGAGATTAAGGGCCGTAACACAGTTTACGAGTCCTGAAACACTTATAACACTAGGGTTTTGTTTTCAAAATTTATCTCTTACACCAAAAGGAAGTAAAAATTATTTTATTGTTGTTCCAACATTTAATACACAGAGCAAAATAGTTGAAAACGATTTGATATTTAATGTACATAACGACTAATGTACATAATGGAAAACAAGATCCCTAATTTGTTGCGACGGTTTATGACAAATGTTGAAGAAAATGAAGTAATGATAAATTTCATGTGTAGAGCGGGCAAATATGAAGATGCTTTTAATGGCCTGCCACGAAGGACGAGATATGGGTCGACCAAACGCAAATTTTAACAATATTAGATGAACCGGTTCCTCGTGGAAAAACAAAGAGATGCGTCAAAATACCAACTGAAGTGTTTAATCATATCGAAAAGGTATTTGCTTCAGTTAAAGATAAAGTTTAGTACATCAAAACGCTATATATCTGTTTACATGTGTGTCAGTAATGTCCGTAACGGAAGATCATAATGTCCATAACTGCTTATTATTAGCAAATATTGGATACAGTGTTTAAACTTTTTAGTTCAGAAGTATATTGATAAAAGGACTGTAATAAGTATATATTTACCATTAACCCAGTGAGTGAAAAACTTAGATCTTCCACCTTAAACTCAATTTATTTGAAAACTTCCACTAAATTTAATAAAAAAATATGTCGAAAACATCAGACATGGCCTATAACACTTTAAATAGTCTTTAAATAGTTGAACTTGAGTTTTTTTTTAATCTTTTTTCAATTTTGTAACAGTTTGACTTGTTTATTAAATGCTTTGTTGCAGTTTGGATTTTTTTTAATGTCCATAACGATTATGTGCTTCCGGAAATTAATAATTTTCGGTAAAAACCATGTACACAACAGGTCAAAAGAGTTTTGAATTGCTACATATGTGACAACTACAGCAATATAAGATTTTGCACAGCAAATATTATCATCTAAAAATGCGTTAGCTGTTTCAAAACACCGTACAATTAAATATTTCGAAAACAGGACGTTAGGCCAGTGTAATTCCGTATATTTTAGAAAAACAAACAATCAGTTAACCAATATCTGATTTTTTTCTCCAGAACGGGTGTTGTTGGTATGTACTTAAATATTAGGACAAAACAATCTTCAAATACACGTTCTGAATATTTGTGGATTTATATACAACCAATAATGTCCGTAACGACATCATTCATACTATAAACAAAATGTTGATTTTCAGAAAATTTATAAGAACAACGTGCATGAAAGTTTACAATCACAAACCTTACATATATATGAATTTGTGAAAATCAAAAGTTATGTCCAAATCAAATTGTCATTTTTCGTTGGTATCAGAATTTTAATTGTATCATTTTTGGTGGTCTATTTTTTTCAGAGGACTAGAGCTCTACTGAGGCTGTCCAAATTTATGATTTTCTATGTTTACTACTTTAAATGTAGTGTTGTTTTAACACTCTATCTAATGGTGGTTGTTGTTCCGGAAACTCGCTGACCATCTGAAACAAATATGATTTGTTTTTTTTCGGGGCGGGGATGTTAACAGGCAGTTTGCATGGTCAGCGAGTTGCCGTCAATTGTGTATGACTTATCTCCCTTTGTCCTTCTTCTTCTTCCAGGTATAGAACTGGAGTCGCGGACGACTGTATTAAGTTCTGCGGTAACCATGCACATGCCAGACACACACAGCTGCTACCCCTTCTATATATACAATTAAAATCCACATTATGTTACAGCTAAAACTATGTACATGGGCACGTGGGGTCTAGTGGTTCAAAGGGCTAACCACCAGGATAGCCCTGAACTGCTCTATGGATGTTGCAGCTGTGGTGGTAGTTGGAAGCTGGTTCCAGTCTCTGATGGTACGCTGGAAGAAGGAGTTTCTGTATACTTCGCAGTTAGTGCGCTCTTGGTACAGTTTTTGCTGGCCTCTTGTCCTACTGTCATTGTTCCGGAGGTATAATTCACGGTTGATGTCAACTTGTTCGTGGTATATCTTATACATCATGTATAGACGGGTGTTTTTACGTCTCTGTTCTAAACTGGGCCATCCTAGGTTTGATATCATTTGAGTGACACTTCCAGGTGTTCGGTCAGAGTAGTTTTGGGTGACGAACCGTGCAGCTCTTCTTTGCACATTTTCCAAAGCCTTGATCTTACACTGGCTGGTCGGATCCCATACTGTAGCAGCATATTCGAGTGTTGGTCTTACGATGGTTTGGTAACTAGCTTCTCGAACAGGTTTAGTGCACTCTTTAAGATTTCTCCGGATGAATCCTAGTGTCTTGTTCCCTTTGGCTGCTACATGGTCCACATGCC
>MJUT01038264.1:1307963-1325819 GCA_002080005.1 Gigantidas platifrons | reverse complement strand
TTTCTATGTTTGTGAACTTCTTGTTAAGGAAGTGGTTTGCATATTCTTGCAGGTCCTGTTTAGTCTTAAAGATGTCTGCTTGTTTCCACAAGTATATTTTCCGTCTTGCTGGTTTGGGTTTTGGTGGTTTGCAGTTAATGTCTAGAAGGACTATATCATGGTCGCTATTACCGATGGATGGTAAGGGTTTATATCGTTGTTTGAAGGATGGGTGTGATGTAAATATGAGGTCGAGAGTGTTGTCTTTCCGAGTGGGAAAATCCACTATCTGTTCAAGGCCATTATCTGCTGCTATGTCCAGGTATGTTTGATTGGTATTAACAGGATATTGGTTGGATTTTATTGATTGGTCAGCCCAATTTATGTCTGGTAGATTGAAGTCTCCACCCATTACAAATATATCATTCTTTCGTTTGCTCCTGATTTTCGCTATTTCTTCTTTGCACTCTTTATTGTCTGTCTCAGATGTTTGCTTTGATGGTCTATAATAAGAGACTATTCGAAGTTTCTTCCCTTCTGTTTCGACCGTTCCAGAGATTAGTTCTAGTGTTTTACTTCGATGAATATCTCCAAGAAGAAGCTCTTTCTTTGCTGCTATTAATACCCCTCCATGGGGGTCTGTTGGTCTATCTCTTCTTTCTATGTCGAAATTGAGGTATGCCGGTATTATTTCGCTTGATTTAATTGATGGGTCAAGCCATGTCTCTGATCCGATGATGATATCAGGGTTTGTTGTCTCAATAATTGCTTCTAGTAGTTTGCCTTTTTTCTTCAGGCTTTGAAAGTTTATGACTAATATCCTCATAGAGTTTCTTTTATGATTCATTTGTGTTTTCCAGTTTCGTTGGTTGATTGGTTTTGGTGAAGATGTCATTATTGGTTCATGCATCGAATTTTCATGGAAGGATGATGTGCATGTATCTACTGTTGACTCGTAGCTAGATGTTGATTTAGATATGTTGGAACTGCTATTAGTAGATGGATTTAAACAAATGTTTCCGGACGTTACATTTTGGTGGTTTGTTGGAACATTGTAGAGTATAGATGAAGAGTTATTCGGTTTCGAACATGCAGGGCATATTCAAAATTCCTCACTGTTACCAATGTCGTTAATTTTCTGTGTGGTCATACCAATACATGATTTATGTATCCATTTATCACAATCGTCGCATGCTATTACACCTAGCTTACAAGCTTTGTTACATATACCACAGGGGAACCTAGGTTGGCGTGGGCCAGGGTTTGGTTCAATTCCTGCGAGGAGGAGCAGAATAAGATGGTGTGATGCTTTATCCCTAGTTGTAAGGACTTGTCTGGTGTCTGAGTACTTGTTTCGGTGAAGCCAGTAATAAATATTTATTAAATGTTGCGCTGGTTGGACGATACAACTCTCTGACAACATTATGTTTACCCCATAACAAAGTTCATGATAACTGTCAGTTTTGTTAAGTACGAAGGGATAATACCTGTTCACTATATCTACACTTTGGTAATCTAATGTTTTCGCTACAATCAGCAAAGCTGATAGGATATACGTTGTTCGATGGATCATCTTGTACGTTGTTTACACTTGATACCTGGGGGCCGCCATGTTGGCCTCGATCTGGGACATGTCAATCAAATTAAGTCAAACTAAGGAAAACGATAGACTATTGCTAGATTTGACTATTTTCACTAGTTTACACTGGAATCAATGATTTTCATCTTTATGAAGGTATAGTCAGTCGATCTAGGCAAGATTTTCCGTAGATCTTATGGAAAACGATGTATTTTGACGCAACCAAGGAAAAACAGCTGTCCGTGTCTGGGCATGCGCATGTTATCCTTATATGGACACATAGTTTTACGGAATATATTTCCGGTGTCATATAGTAAACCTTCCGCATAGCAAACATTCCCCTCGAAATATTTGCTATATAGTAAACCTTCTCCCCGGATACTTTACTATAGCATTGATCGATAACGCGTCATCAATTTGTGGAATGTGTATCACGTGATACGCAAATAGGAAAGTGTGGTATAAACAATGGCAACGATTTTAAAAATATTTTTAAATATTCAAGCAAAATAAAAATACAAGTGTTCTGTCCAGAAGTGATACGATCCCATCTCTTTAAAAAATATCAAGTGGGTAGCATATTTTCCCCTTTTATATCATTCTTTATTCATAGCACTAGTAACTGCCAAATTATGTTTTCGTTTCCTGAAATATTCTCTTTTCAAAGAAGAAACTACACTTTTTGTCAGTCTTCTGACCATACTTATTGGCAAGCATGTAAGTATATATACATCAAAGGACATATTATTTCATAATCCTTTTGGCAATTTAAGAATATTGCATCATGCTGTTAATTGCAATCTCCCGGGAATTTCATACATCATCTTGACTTAAGGGTAATCCGAACTTCCGATAATTAATTAAATACTTGAGAGGAATTTCCACACACCATAATTTTTTTATTGATGATAATATATAAGAATTCCTATTCTCTTACAAAAAAGAATAATTAATACAATACTGATTTTTATTTCGTTAAAAAAACCAATATACGTTTTAGAGATGGAAATCGGCACTTTTTCATGCAATCGAATCACGACAATATTTTGTCATACCTGAAACGGTGTATATGTTGCTGGTACTGTGTCCGAGTGTTGATCCGTAGGACCTTGCCCTCCTACAAAATGGTTGGAACAAATATACGTCCATCGTGTGACCGTTGTTCCACCGTAAAAAGTTCACGACCACATGCCCGAATCCAACGTTGACATTTTTCCTTTGGTTTCGCTTTGGTTTGGGAAACGGGAACCAAAAGACACCTTTCATGTGTTCATATCTGAATATCTACAGTATGTTGCCAAAAGTATTGCAACATATAAAAAAATCCCTATATAATCAACCAAAACCATATTTTTTTCAAAAAATTATTGTGAAGTCATTTCTGGATAGATTTTAACAAATTTTACACCAAAACATTCAGAATTGTTTATATTTTGATTGTTTATTTGCTCATTATGTTTATATGAGTGGTTTTTATTTGTACATAATATAAACAGGTTTGTTAATTTTTAGGGTTTATTTTTAGCTGAAATATATAGGAAAATCAAAGTAAATTTTTATTTGTAATGGTTAAATGTGTACTATCGCATGTTTCGTAGTCTGAACAGTGTCTTGTAGCGTCGTGGGATTTCTTTTTTTCTCCGACTCTGTTTTTCACTCGATTCTGCATTATCGGCCATTGAAATATGTAGTACAGACAGGCATTGTTTGTACTACATTCTGAAACCGAGTCTGAGAGATAATTAGGGGAATCTATTTTTAGCGCTTATCAGTAACTGTCGATCTCTGCTATATAGTAAATATTCCCCCGGGGGAAAATTTACTATATAGCAAACATTCCCCCATCCATAGCCGATCATCCACCCGGATATTTTGCTATATAGTAAATGTTCCCCCTTAATCCGGATAATTACTATTGATTCGGAATTTAGCACCTTAATCGTGTTAATTTTAATTGTTATATACCATTAATTATATCCGGTTTTGATTAAAAGGTAAAAAAGCACAAATCTACAGTGTCTTGTTGCTAATCGGTTAGGTAGGAAGGTTTACTATGCGGAATAAATACTATATAGTAAACGTTCCCCCATGGGGGGAGGTTTATAATATAGTAAATCTTCCGGGGGTTAATCTACAATGGGGGAAGGTTTACTGTATGACAGGGTATTGATTTTGTATATTCTCTCTGTAAATATTTGTCGAAGAAGAACGACGTTAATTTGATTGATCACCGAGTTGTTATTTTATTGTTTGCCTACCAAATGTAGTGAACAGTTCCCAAGACGCCCAGCCCGGTGAACAATACAATAGCAAAATGAGAAATCAAATGCACTGTAAACCACTAAAATGATTGCCCCTCTGCATATGTTCAAACCTTTCTGGTTTCCCCCAATACTACGATGTTCCATTTGCATAAAAAGGACAGTAGGGCTGGAAATGATGACATGTATACTACATACCGGATTCTTCAAAGGCTACTGATTGCTCTCTCTTTTTTTCGTTTCTTTTCTTTTATCTTTTTAGGGCGAGGGGGGAGGGGTACGTCCCTTACGCCCCCTTGAATCCCACACTGCTTAAAGGCAATCCAATACATCAAGAGAAAAGAGTATCTGACATTAGTTCATCCATTGAGTTTCATAATTCTATGATTCTTCCAAGAACTAGAGTATTCATGCTGAGTTTGAGACCCCCACGCTGTCAATCCAATTCAGTTATTTATTTTAATAACAAATCCCTTCAGTACCTACCAAATTGCATATATCTTTTATATTTTGTCATGAGAGGGCATGCAGTCAAATTTAGATAGAAAGGAATTCATAGCTTATACACCATTGCTATTAATAGTTTATTATTTTACCCTTCCGAATCACAGGAGCTCACTCCCCTTTTTTTTGTGAGGTTGGTGATGATCAATCTTTAGTTTTCTGTGTAGTGTTTTGTATGGACACACCGTTGGTTAGAGAACAGTTAGGGGCATTTGACGCACTATCACATTTGATGTTATCCTTACAATAAATAATGCTATGAGTAAAAGCATACCTTCAAGTGGCACAAAATGGCTTCCAATTATGACGTACATTCACACCCTGCCATTGTCAGTTACGGATTCCATTTTTGCTTTTACGGGCTTCATTTTCAAGTTACAAATCGCAATTCAGGACATCATGTTTCATAGTGACGACATCAAGTATCGAAAGATTTTCGAATAGAAAACGGATAATATTGAGCGATATTGACGAAGGGCATACGATTCGATTCACAATCCACTGTGATATCAATCCCGAGATGACCACTCTTTTTGATTGAACGGGAAACGGGAATATTGCCTGAATTTGTATTGGTCATCTTGCGATGTTCGTAACCGCACTGGTTACGGACATCGTCTCACCCTGTTAAGAATCAACAAGTTGTCGTGTTTCGTGATCGTTTGGTTGTTGGATTTTAATCTACCAGTGATAAACAATGTCAAACAACTCTAGACCTGCTAGTTCGTTTCCCACACATGGTAAGGTCTACTCGATACAACAGTATGTGATAGAGTTTGGTGATTTGCTGCTGGTACTCTTCGCCTACCAATAAAACTTACCTCCACGATATAGCTGAAGTATTCTTCAGATGGCAATAAACGTGAAAAATCGATACCCAACCAAGAAAATTAAGTATTTTTGTATTTCTATAAACCAATATGAATTTTGATTGTTAACAAATGTGTGCCGTTGCCTTTGAATTTCAGGTTATCGAATCAAATTTGGAAAGTGTAAAAATAATAGTATATGGTTGGGTTTTTTTTTACATGTCGTGCTATGCATTTTGAAACTACATTTATAACCTATGCTGATAATATGACGATTAAAAATATATTTATTGATTATTTATTGTATATTGATTAACGCCCAGCGGAAAATATTCATGAATCGCATCTGTGGTGTAATGGTTAGAGTGCTCGCCTCGAGTGCGATATGTCGTGGGTTAGAGCTCCGGTAGGGTCAAACCAAAGACTAGGAAATTGGGCTTTGCAGAATTAAGGAATAAAGAGTGAAGATATGGTTGGCTCGGAATCAGTATAACATGTACGAGTGGCGCGACATGTCCAACCTCGAACTTGTTTCAGTGAGCTATCACTATTAAAATCCTACTAAGCGTATTGGTCTAGTACAAAGAGAACAACATCATCATCTGATTGAATGTAACTTGTTCTCGCTATGGTATAGCTGAAAATTAGCTCATTTAGCGTTAAACAGTAATCACTCAATCACTCGCGCACTCAAACATTTCATTCAAAATCTAATCATGACGATAGCAAATATATAACTGAATACTATGTTTGTTTTGTGATACAACATTTGCAGCACATGTAAAATCTTATTTTTTTAAATGTCATTTTCCCTCAAAAGAACTATCGATGCAATCGAGAAAATAATACAGCGATGTTTCCCTATTTCATTACGTACATTTTATTTATTTATTATGTAATCGGACGGAGATTTTACCGCTACTAGCAAAACATAAAATATCCAGCAGATGGCAATGCTCGGGAATTAGGAAATTACAGATAATGCTATCAAGGATACATCGTCGGTAACCCACGGGTGATTCCGATACGTTCCTCTCTCTCCATCACCCGTGGGTCAAATCGCTTGTAAACATTCGTACTCATGAATATTCAAAGTTTCGAATTAACCAATCAAAATCACGTTTATGAAAGTGAGACTCTTTGGTATCGGAGTTAAAAAATCGTTCTGTCAGTAATGGATGCGCCCATGAAAATGTGTGGATGAAGTGTAGTGCAGTATAGAAAGTCCCTCAATTCTTTCACTCCAAATTTGTGCAACAGGTCCGACATTTTTAACTTTTAACCAAACTCATTATGAAAGGAACGATTTGATTGGTTGAATCGCATTAGAAGTTTGTAATGCGAAGACTTATGAATTATTCATGAGTACGAATGTTTACAAGCGATTTGACCCACGGGTGACGGAGAGAGAGAGAGTGGAACGCATCGGAATCAACCGTGGGTTATCGACGATGTCAAGGATAAATATAGTTAGAGCGGCGAATCGTAACCATTGGCTAGAGGATGTGTCCAAATGGAATCAGTTGATAAGATACAGATTATCTTGGTTGATAGCTAGAACAAAAGGTTTGATGTTTTTGTTCTTTGGTGTTTAACGCCACTTTCAACAATATTTTAGCTATATCATGGCAACCAGTTTTAGTGGTGGAAGAATCAGGAGTACCAGGAGAGAGCCACCGACCATGGGCAAGCAACTGGTAAACTTTATCAATTGCGGCTGCGAGTAGAGTGCACTTTTTTTTTTTTTTTTTTTTTTTTTTTATAATTTACAAATCCGGGCGCAAACCCACGTCGTATTGGTGATAAGCTTATATCAGTTGTTAGGTAATCCAACTACCTAACTCATTGAGCCACTCTGATACTTAGAATAAAAGGGTACAGTGATAAATGTTGTTGTTTTGTATACGGACACAAAACAATGTAAAACAAGCATATTTAATCCACTGAAAATTGCTTCAGCATTCCGCATTATACCAAGAACAATAAAAATGGCTTGATCATTCAGCATTATACCAAAGGCTATACAAAATGAACCATTTCTGAGCAACTACTAGTATTTGGACACCAAAATAACATCTCCCTGTGATAAGCATACCACGATATAGCTGCAATACTGCTAAGATTGGCGCTAAAGATCAATCAATCAATCAATCAATCAATCAATCAATCAATCAATCAATCAATCAATCAATCAATCAATCAATCAATCAATCAATCAATCAATCAATCAATCAATCAATCAATCAATCAATCAATCAATCAATCCACTGATAAGCAATCAAGTTAAATCAATTATGTTTTCTATCATATATTGTAAAATAAATTACAGTCACTTGGTCAAGTAGGGGCCGTCGTGTTCATGATCGTATGGTAGTTGGATTTACAACTACCTGTGCAATGCAGTCAGTGCCTATCACCACTAAATTGTGAATTTGAATCCCGTATAGGCGATGTTTACTCGAAACAACATTATGTGATGAAGGTTGTCAGTGACTTGCGGTAGGTCGGTTGTTCTTTCCGGGTACCCAGGTTTCCTCCATCAATACAACCGACCGCCATGTTATAACTGAAATATTGTTGAAAATGGCGTTAAACACCATAAAAACCTTTATCAAGTTTGTGATAAAAATTTAATAAATATAAAAACAATTGAGTAAGCTTTTTGTTTTATTTTGACAAGATCACAGATATCTTTTTATGGTGTACAACTGATTTCTCGTCCAAATTCTAATCGGCTAAAGCGCTCTAGCTGAAGAAATGCCTAACGTTGTAAGACGGAATAAAAAAAATATAAATGGAATTTCAACCTTTTAAACATAATCTAAAGTTCAACAATCGATTTATCCTTTAGTATTTCTTGCGTAAACAGGTGCGGCAACGTATTTTCCGTATACAGGTGCAGGCGCTTGATAAACGGCTCCAGCTGGTCCACGGGCACCAGGAGCTCCGGTGGATCCCCTTTCACCTTTATGTCCTGGGTAGCCATGGGGACCTGGTGGTCCGTGCTGTCCTACTGGTCCTTGTGGTCCCTGTGGGCCTTGTTCTCCCTGTGCTCCATGTGGGCCTGCTGGACCTGGTTCGCCTTGTAGTCCTTGTTCGCCAGATACGCCCATGTCTCCTTTTTTTCCCACTGGCCCAGGAGCGCCAGGTATTCCTGCATATCCTTGATCTCCCTTTTCTCCTGATGTTCCTTCTTCTCCTGGAAGTCCTTGGTGCCCAGGGAATCCCTGAGATCCCTTTAATCCCACTGGTCCCTGTGGACCAGGTGGCCCATGTACACCATGTGCTCCAGTTGCTCCTACTTCTCCGGTAGGACCTGGAGCTCCAATCAAACCTTGTGGACCTGGGGCTCCAGTAACTCCTTGATCACCAGTGGCTCCCTTGTATCCTGCATATCCCTGAGGTCCTTCTGGTCCAGCGGCTCCTTGGTGACCTTGTTTTCCTGGTGCTCCTGAAATTACGATAAAAAAACTCTTACTTCCGGTCTATATTCACTGTGAGGCTGTATCATCATTTACCTTTCAGCGTGGGTACACACGTGTTAATATATAATTTTAGAAATTGGCATAAACAATCCATTACTCAACAAAAAGATATAGTCATTATAAATCATTTTTGAATTTTAAACATTTCATGGGACTATTATATATATGGTGTGTACAAGTTGTGATTTTGTACATGTTATAACATGTACAAAATAATTGTACATGTTATAACTTGAACAATGCAAAAATACAAGTTATAACATGTACAAAATTAGGTCGTACATGTCATAACATGTACAAAATATTGCTTAAAATGGCTTTAACTTGTACAATATATGAAAATAATTTTAGATCTGAAGTAATGAAGAGCAATAATCAAAAGCAAAAGAAACATAATATACAGCATGCATAAATTACCACATTTTGTACTTTACTATTTCAGAAACCAGCTGTGCTTACTTGTTGCTACATGACAAAGACATATGACACCTAGAGTTACACATAACTTTTAACCTTCGACATTTACACCTACCAGACTTACAATTTCCTTTCTTTCATTGCCAATGCACAAAACCTTGCCCTCCACTCAACGATATCTTACTAACTATCTCTCTCACACTCATATCACGCACTGTGACTTCAGACACATCTACAGTGGCATTTGCAACAAATTGAACCTGATTTCTACTCATATATCCTTTTATTTGTCCAACTTTAGTACCAATCTTATAGCCACCATGTTCATTTACATTCATCACAACACCTTTTATGTTTCTCTCGTCGGCAGGGCCTCTATCAACAGACGGAATTGGAATGATAACATTGTCACCCTTGGAGAGAACAGTTAATTTTGTTTTTGTGTTCTTTGTCAAGGAATCGGCTTGCACCTGTTGGCCAGATAGGGCCCTCTTTCGTGCACGTTTGATGTCAATATTTGCAATTTCAGACAAACTCTCACTTGAATCAACAGGAGGAATATCATTCCCAGAAAGTGCCCTCTAACGAGGATTTATGCAAGAAGGTGTCATGGCGATACCAGCTTCATAAACACAGCTTAATTCAATGACCATGGTTTCTGTTTCTAATTCTATGGTGGATCTATTGTTGTCTGTTGAATTATGTGCAGTCACATATATTGCCTTCTGAGTAGAAACTCACAATTATTATTCACCAAGTGAAATAATATTCATTGACTACAGGTGTGTCTTAAAAGAATTAAGTAATTATAAAAACTGCTCAACTTATCATTAACTGTATCAAAAATAAAAAGAAAAGAGCAAAAACTAAAACAAAAATTAATAAAAAATATAAAATTGATGATAATAAGATCCCAGATTAATGAAATGTTGTTGTGATAATGGAAGCGTATCCTTTGTTCTTTATTTTTCAAATATTGTACAAGTTAAAGTCATTTTTAAGCAATATTTATGTTATAACATGTATAAGCTACTTTTGTACATGTTATAACCTGTATTTTTGGATTGTTCAAGTTATAATATGTACAGTTTTCTTGTACATGTTATAACTTGTACAAAATTGCAACATGTACACGACATATACATGTATAATGTATATCTCAACATGTCTTTCAATACTAAAACACATACACAACAGTACTATTATTATATTTTAATCTATATGATAGATTTTGATTGGATTAAATTAATGATGTGATAATAAAATAATTGAGATGTATAACCTTGATGTGCAGCCATTGATTATTGAACTTATTTGTACATGTATTTTGTTTATTACCACGAATGGTTGAATTTGCCGAGGGCTCTGCAATTACAAATCACCCAGTCTCTGTATTGTTTTGAGCAATGCCTTGCTCAGTATCCTGCTAATGGATGCATGCTGTAATATTTGTTAGCTTTGTTGTTCATAGTAGCCATTAATTTAAACGTATACACCCGACCGCATCGTCGTTGCAATGCTGAGTTTGCTCGCATGCAGTATATCGTGGGTTCGACACCCGATATGGTCAAACCAAAGACTAATAAATTGGTAGTTTCTCCGAATACCATTCAGTATCAAGGTACAACAAAGACTGGTTGTCTCGTAATCAGGATGATATGTCCGAGTGGAGCGACATTGTCTGACCCGAGGACTGTTGTTCCCACTTAAGCGTGTTGTTATAGTACACAGAGTATATATATCATCATTATCACCATCTTTTCATAATGTAACTTGTTCTTGTCATGCTATGGCTGAATTTCTTTTCATTTGACGTTAACTTGCCATTTGTTACCTCAGTTGCTAGTTCATTGTCAATAATAAACAAGCAATTGTAGAAAGATTTAGACAATATTTTGTTGACAATTTCAGTTTCAACAAAACACGCCATAGATAGGGTCAAATGAGAATCATTTTTTTTAACTTTAGAAAACAAATATTTACCTGGTCTACCAGCGGGGCCTGCTGGTCCTCTGTAGTAAGCCACGGGCGCAGCAGCGTAGGCATATCCAGATCTCTTTGATCTACCAACCGACTCTGAAATGTATAGGAGTTAAAATTAACAAAACAAATTATGGATTAAAATTTTACATACATCTGATAAAATCATAGTTAAATGTGTTTGCCTTCTACATAACGTTTTCAGATAAAAGTTTGCCCAGGGTCGGTGGTTCTCTCCGGCTCCCCCCACCACTAAAACTGGTCTCCATGATTTAGCTGAAATATTGCTGAAAGTGGTGTTAAACACCAAAATTCAAATTCAAATAAAAGTTTTGAATTGAGATTTAACTAAAATACACTACGCATCATTAATATCACTACCATTCGTACATTTGAACTATAATATATCCGTTCGATACTCCAAGATTTTTACTTTACAGATTTTAACCAAACCAATTGAAAGGATTTTCATTAGTTTATATCTAAAGTTCCCCTGGAAGTAGGTTAGCTACGGAACGGTAGCTCTTAAGGGTCTTTTTTTTTCCTTTTTGTGACCGCGTAGACATTTAAAAAAAAGACCGTTACGCGCTACAGTCCAGCAGATATGACACAGACATTAAGTTAAAAACAGATTTGTATCAGACGCTATTTGAGTGTACTGTATAAACATATTTTAATTAGATTGACGAGCAGAATGCACACATGGGAACACGAAGGACGGTTTCACACCTCTTTCTGATATATGGAGTTGAATATTTTTCTGCTCAACCTAATGTTCGTGGTCCCGTTACAGTTCCTGAATATAGGTGAAGTTATACATGACCTACGACAAGACCAACTACGATTGTAAGCGCCATTGTGACTTTACGTGGAATGAAGTATATTTGGTTTTGGTTTTCTGAGTTTGGTGTAAAGCACCACTGAAGAAGTTAAATACAGGAGTATCTAGAGTACTAAAGTCATACTTTGTTGAAATGAACACGTACGTTATTTATTTAATTAATTAATTTATGGCTCCTGAGGAATATATTTCCAATATAAAGATGTCCCGAATCATCGGTTACCGCAGTCGTAGTTACTTTATAATTACTATGAGGGAAAAGAAACTAAAAGGTTGGTCACGTGCGATGGACCCACACACCACCTCAAGACCCGCGTCTAAAAACCCACATGATATCATAAAGTACAATGAGTTAGTAATCGAAGTAAAATCTAACGTATGCAATTGTATTATTAAACGTTTTCTCTAATATGAAAAACAAAAAATAATACACAGTAAGAGAAGTTCCAAAATCTAATCGCAAAACTGTAGAAACAGAGGCCAAATCGATAGTCCATTACACAAATATATGACTACCAACTTTCCTGGCGTAGTTCAGGCACTTCAATTAAAAGTGACGGGTTTTTAATTTTTAGAAATGTTGACATTCACCATCTAATGTGTATATACTATAACAGATATTGATTGCACCACAATTCCGTTTTCTAATATAAAAGTGAACTAAACGAATCAACTTTAATATTTATCATTTAAGAGTAACAATGGAATACAAAATATGTATGACTGAATTTAAAAATAATAAGTAGTAGCTATCAATCACAGCTATGTTTTTTTAGAACGAGATAATCTCAAACCCGTTCTACACTCCATTTTCGACATAAAAAAACGATAGAAATTTGAAATTTCCCTAGTCTTTATACAAATATTTTAAAACATTGAAAAATGAATGATCTCACAAAAAAAAGGGAAAATAATTCCTGAATGCGACTTTCATGAAGGTTTTGTATTGGAGGGCAAGAAATTATTATTATTATTATTTTTATTGTTTTATTAAATACAAAAATACCAGTATTTCAAATGGAAAAACATATCCACAACCACTCAAGTTTCTAACGTTTTTTTCAGAATAAAATGAACAAATGAAAAGAAAAAGGATTAAGAAAATTGATAATTTTGTTTTCTTGCAAAAAAAAAATTGTTGTAAAAAACCCAGTAAATATCCACTAAATAATGGTTAAAAATAAGACGACTTACCCTCTTCATCAACGACTGCTTTCATCATGCTCATGTCTTCCATTATTTCTTTGAACTGTCCCCGTAGAATTTCCATCTCGGCTTCCAGCTCCCTGACTTGACCTGAACATGATGTGTCTGGCGCCGCATAAACGGCCGCGAAACATATACAGAGTAGAATGAGAGCTTGCATTGTTAAACTTTAAAGAGCCTAGGACTGATGAGGATTAAGCGTACCAGCGCTTTTAAATGAAAGCCCATTCCTGTATTAGATACACCAGCTGTCAATCTTCATAGAAGACAAGGGAGTATCTCAAAATGTTGTCACGCAAAATATACTGCAAGGCAAGCAGAAAGCTATCGGATGTCTGCAAGACTATAATTCAGTTCTGGTAGTTAAAGAGATAAGTGTTTAATCAGTTATTGTGTTACTGAAACTTTATTCCATATCCATCAATTATGATTTTGTAACTGTACTTTATATTTTCTTTGAACATTTGTTTTTCCCGGTGTAGGGTTATGGTGTTTAAAGCCACTTTCAACAATATTTCAGTTATATCGTGACGGTCAGTTTGTTTGGTGGAGGAAACCAGAGTACCATTTTGTGGCTCTAAAAAATACAAACATATAATAAAAGCAGCCACCGACTTTTAGATTAATAATTTATAATGTATTTAGATTATAACTACATTGTACTAGTATAGATTTTTATTTTTTTTATTTTTGGTGTTTTAACGCCACTGTCAGCAATATTTCAGCTATATCATGATGACCAGTTTTAGTGGTGGGAGAAGCCGGAGTTCCCGGAGAGAACCACCGACCATGAGCAAGTAACTGGTAAGCTTTATCACTTGCGGCTGCGAGTCGAGTGCACCCTTTTGTAATCTACAAAGCCAGGTGCGAACACATGCCGTATTGGTGATAGGCTTATATGAGTTATTAGGTTTCCAAGTACCTAACTCATTGAGCCATCCGGGCCCTAATAGTATAGATATATTCAGAGACATATTATGTCTGATATACTACGTTTTGTACCATATTGTTTTCTTTAAATGGTTGAATTGAAGACTTAATGCTAATTTGAAATTTGCATATTACTTACTTTAATTGGCCTACGTGTACGTGCTGGTAGCATATCGTTTTAATATATGTTAGTGTTAGGGTTATAATGTTTAACGCCATTTTCAATAATATTTCCGTTATATTGGTGGAGGAAACCGGAGTACCCCGGAGAAAACCGCCGACCCGTCGCAGGTCACTGACGAACTTTATCTAAAAATGTTTTATCGAGTACACCAAAAAGTTGACAATGATGGCCGGTTAAGAAATAAACTTAATGACAAAAGAGATTATTTCAATTTCCCATTTTGAACTTTCCATTTATAAATATGTATCAACATTCCAACAACATCTGCATATGAATACATATCTCTTAGTTGATACGACATGGTTCCTGTCGTGACTTCCGTGATAGAGAGTTGATGTTTAACAAGGAAGTTACCTAACCAAGGGTTCCTACTGGTTAAGTTGAAGTCATTACTCCGAAAATGCTCCTGTCGCCACCATGACTTGACTAACTGTTGCGGAATATCTGTGTTCCAAATGACCACGGTTATGTTCCGTTTGTCGTAATCACAATCTGGTCCTTTTCTCATTCATGACTCATCACCGGATTTTTAACAAGTGAAACACAACGGGTGCCACTAATTGAGCAGGAACTGTTTATCCTTCCGGAGTACATGAGTTCACTCTAGTTTATAGTGGGCCTCATGTTGCTCAATCTTTAGTTTTCTGTGTAGTGTTTTGCATATCATTGTTTGTCCTTTTTCTTTCTTTTTGCCGTTGTATTACCTGTTCCTCTTAGACTTTTGGCTTCTGATTACCCAAATCTTCAAACGTTTTTCATGTTAAATCACAGACAATACCATTTAAACCTATTTGATGTATATGAAAAAAAACCCAATCTACATTGTACTTCTTAAAACGTCATTTAATAATAAGCGAGTTCAACATAAATCAAATCACCAAATATCATAAAAATTGGCGCCAAACTGGTAACTTTGTAATGTAAGAAAAGTTTGAGGGTACCCAAAGGTGTAACCAGAAACCGTAAACCAAAGAAGGACAGACAATACAATAGCGACAAGAAAAAAACTAGACGAACAATTATCTACAATGCACGACACTGACAACTAGGACTGGGTAACATGGCATGGGTATCATAAGCTTCTTCTCAGGCATTCGGAGTGTTTGTAATGCAACATTACCATGTGGGAGTGTAACATTTTACATAAAAAATGGAATACATTGTTTGCCTTAAAAACAAAAACAAAAACAAAAATAAAAAACCTTTATTATTTAAGATAAAATATGAGTGTATTAATTATATGTATTTTATTGTATTTAGGTAAGTGGTATTTTTAAAAAAATTTATTAAAATCCATAATGACATTGAAACGGTTTCGAGAAAGAAATAATAGCCAGTTGGATAAGCAGTGGCTTAATTGCCAAACAGAGAAATCTCTAGAAGCATTGTCTATCGAAATTAGGACATCGTGAGGTTCACGTTCTCTCATATTTTACTCTGACCATGGTATCAGTATTAGTAGTCATTCTTTAAAGTGGCTTTCATTTTCATGTGAAAATTAATGATTTAAGGAATGCTATTGTTTTAACACACTTTCAAGACGGATGCCACTAGTGGAGCAGGAACTGCTTAAACTTCCACAGAACAGGAGTTCATCCCCAGATTTTGGTAGTGTTCGTGTTGTTCGATCTGTTGTTTTCTCGATAGTGTTTGTAGATCGATGTTTGTTCCTTTGGCCATTATGTTGTCTATCCTTCTTCGGTTTACAACTTCTGATTACCTCTTTGATATCTTCAAAATCTTCTTCAAGGGTACGATGAAAAGTATGGTTCTATGAAATACACATCAACTGACGGCATGCAATATTGTCCAAACATATTTTATTTTATGAATCCAATCTCTTGTTGTTTTCGAGTTACAAGGGTTGACAACCTGCAATGTTAGCACTTTAAAGAATGTAATATCATGGACATGGAAATTGTGGACAAAATCAAACTAGACTGAGGTACACATGTGCCTGTATGGTCACCTGATAAAGACGATTTTATTGCCTATTGTAGCTCATATCAAATTTTAATCCACATTATTTGTACCCAATAGACCACGAGACCTTCATTGGTAAAAATCGAATTACATCTCACAATGCAGGGACGTACGAGGCGGGAACAATGGTGCTTGTGGCGCAAGGGGGCATATGTTGCCCCGGCTTCTACACCCCTTCATTGTGATATGAAATTCTATTGTACATGTATATCAAAATAAATTAGTATTATTAAATATGCTTAGAATGGAGAAGAAGTGAATAAACGTTAGAGAATACCGCAGGGACAATCAAAAATGGACAATCCAGAGAAACTGGCAACATAGGCTAAAAATAAGCAGAAATAGTAAATAATAGGTATCAAATGAAGATAAAGTCTGGTAAGCTAGAACAGAATCGTGAAGAAATTCCTCTGTTCTATTTATCTTCAGGAAATGTTCCCTGGGGTCGTCTATTTAATGGCTTTTCTCTAATACAATCCAGATGTGTATAGCTGACGCATGATATCAATTATTTGATTAATTCACAAATATATACCAAGTTTATAGTCTTATTCCGACACTCTTTCATGTTGTGGTTTTTATTTTTAACTTTTTAAAGAATTATCTTGCTCCAGAAATTAAATAAGCCTTTGTAGTTTCCTGGCACATTACATATGTGTTGATAACGACAGTTGGGGTCTGTGATTTCACTCAAGCGAAAAAACTAATGGTTACCTAAAAGCCATATCTTTAAAAACAAGACTATCGTTTTCAAACGGATCATATACAATAACCAGAATTAAATCAAATTACTTTGTTACAATATAAAAAGAGTCAAGGTTCATCGTTTGTTTGGGTGTAATCAAAATCTTGTACAGTTATTTTTAATCTGTTTTTCCCCCGCTTTACCTGATTAAATTCTAAGTAAAATAAATTGTCGACAGGATCAGACAATACAAATAATCCATGCTCATGAACAATTAACTTGAACTAGTTCTAAGTCATCCATCTTTTGTTTTCAAAGCCGATTGTAAAAATGAAACAAATATCCTTAGAATGTCTCATTTTAAAATTGAATTCACCGTTGCTGTCCGTCATCTAAACAGAAAATGAGCAATAATTATGATTGATTGATTGATTGATTGATTGATTGATTGGTGTTTAACGACCAGCGAGCAATTATTCAGCTATATTCAGGACGAGCAATAATTATGATATTAGTCTAACTACTGTATACAAACAAACAAACATCACAACCCTGCATTCCACACCATAGACAAATATAAAATGGAACCAATATTCATGTGATCTGTATCAAGAATTGTCCACTGGATAAACAAAATCAGATTTATAGAATATAGAATATAGTAAACTAGCAGACAGCTAAAACATGTCATTCACAAGTAAATAAAACAGGAACCAGATATACCCATGCAAGACGATACAATATACTACCTCGAAAACAGACATACGACCAGATTGTCATTATCTATCCAACACAAGATAATTATTGATAGGAGGAAAACGATTGCTAATATCGTCTGCTGAACGGTTGAATTCAACAGAACGGTGTCTTTAATTGATGAGACAGTCAACTTTAATTCTGCAAAGAGTAAAATCCAGAGTTCCATGTAGGGACCATATAGAACAACATAAGGAATATTGAATAATTAAAATAAAAAACAATAATCACCACACTGTCGAAACACTTCCAAAATC